>VSWD01000002.1:45927365-46015741 GCA_033119305.1 Pinctada imbricata
AAAAAGATGGAAAATAATACATGATGGAAAGAATGAGAAAGAATGTGCAACGAAATCGAGCCAATCGTGAAGTTTAAGGCCTATTAGTATACTAAAAAGCAGATGTGACAATATGACGTCGCAGACGATAACATATTTTCACGTAAGAATGCCATTTTCATAGCGCCATAAAAGGTAGAAGTTACAAAAAAAAAAAAAGAATGCAAAAATATCGCTGTTGTTTCATAATGTAAATTATAATTTGAATTTACCGCTCAATAGTAACTAGTATAAATTACCCATGATGCTCGGTAGACAGTTTTCATGTAAGTCGCCATGTTGATTTGACAAATAAAATATGTAGAAACTGTTACCAGGAGTTCTGATACATGAAACATGGTGTCAGAAGTGGCCGATATCACCACGAAGTTTGGGAAAACTCCCAGTTTGTAATGTGCTTGGGCAGGTAACTCTAAACACCCAAAATGCCGAAATTTAACCCTCCTGAGTCTTTCAATTTTGAGCGTCCCTCCGATTGGCAGGAATGGAAGGAGAGGTTTGCTCGCTATCGTCTCGCTTCTAAGCTACATAAAGACGATGAGGACATTCAGATATCAGCCCTGATTTATGCTATGGGGAGACAGGCGGAACATATCTTTAAATCATTCGTTTTTGCTACCGACGGCGACGATAAAAAGTACGACCGAGTTCTAGAGAAATTCGACGAGTATTTCGTGCCTAAACGAAACACAATACATGAAAGAGCAAGATTTCACCTTCGTGTACAGAATCCTGGAGAGTCGGTAGAATGCTTTATCCGTACTTTACACGAACTTGCTGAACACTGCAATTTTGATGACAAATCTGAACAGATAAGAGACAGATTAGTAATCGGTATCAGAGATAAGGAGCTCTCGGAGAAAATGCAGTTACGTACAGATCTAACTCTCGAAAAAGCGTGTGAAATGGCTCGCAACTCAGAACTAGTAAAATCGCAGATCAAGGACCTGCAGTCGAATAACCTCGATGCCATATCGCATCCGAAACAAAATACTAGTAGATCTCAAGCTGCATCAGGTTCAGGTGCAAGAGGTTACACACGAGGTCAAGGTCACAGACGTGGTCAGCGACAACCGCATTATCCGCGACAAACTAAACCGTGTACAGCTTGTAATCGTAAACACCCGCCGCAACAATGTCCTGCGTTTGGCCGCGAATGCAGGAAGTGTGGAGGATTGAATCATTTTAAGGTTTGTTGCAGAAGTCGAAATGATCGTGGAGTTAGTGAGGTCCGTGATTCTGATGAAACTTACTTTCTAGGTTCAGTAACCGATTGTCACGATACTGAGGCATGGTACACTAAGCTGCGCATATGTGGTCGTATTATTCCTTTTAAGATTGATACAGGTGCCGATATATCGATTATATCTGAGAAAACCTACAAATCGCTATCATTTCAGCCAAAGTTGAGTGCTGTTACTTCAAAGTTACAAACACCGAGTGGAAATCTTGAATGTTTGGGAAAGTTCAAAATCACGACACGATTCCGGGGAAAAGCGTATTCATTTCATGTCGCAGTGATACCGGGTTCTCATGTGCAGAATAATTTACTTTCACGCTCAGTAGCTTCGACCATGGGCTTGATTTCGAAAGTTGACACGATAGTTGAACACTACGCTATGATGAAAGGTGAGCCCGTGAAAATCGAACTTAGACCGGAAGTTCCTCCATATTGTGTCACGACGGCACGCCGCATTCCGTTTCCTTTGATGCCTAAAGTCAAAGATGAGCTTGATAGGCTTGAGCGTAACGGTATAATTAGAAAGATTACAGAACCTACGGACTGGTGTTCGCCAATCGTACCTGTCACTAAACGCAATGGTAGCGTTCGTATTTGCGTCGATCTAAAGCGTTTGAATGAAGCAGTCAAACGGGAACATTATATGCTCCCGAATCTTGAGGATATTGCACCGAAGCTCAGTGGAGCTACCGTCTTCTCAAAATTAGATGCCGCTTGTGGTTTTCACCAAGTACCACTTAGTGAAGAGAGTCAGAAACTCACGACATTTATAACGCCTTTCGGACGTTATTGCTATACTAGGATGCCGTTTGGAATTTCATCGGCTCCCGAAATTTTCCAGCGACGTATCAGTGAAATACTATCGGGATTAGATGGGGTAGAATCCATCATTGACGACGTTATTATTTATGGAAAGACGAAATCTGAGCATGATCATCGACTTGACTTAGCTATGCAGCGTATAAAGGATTCCGGAATTAAGCTAAATTCCGAAAAATGCGAATTTAGGAAGGACCGCATAGAATACTTTGGTCATATCATTTCGAAGGATGGTGTATTGCCGAATCCCGAAAGAGTTCGTGCTATCGTTGAAATGCCCCCGCCGGAAAATGTTGCTGATTTGCGCAGAATCATAGGAATGATTACTTACCTGGGCCGATTCATACCTGATTTATCGACCGTTATGAATCCGATCAATAGTTTGCTCAAGACAGACACTGCTTGGTCATGGGACCAGCCGCAGATAGATGCATTTGAGAAAGTAAAGCAGTTGATAACAAATGCACCAGTACTCGCATATTATGATATATCTAAACCCACAGTAGTTAGTGCTGACGCCAGCAGTTATGGCGTTGGAGCAGCAATTTTTCAGCAGTTTGACAATGAATTAAAGCCGATAGCTTACGCTTCACGTACCCTTACGGATTCCGAGAAGAAATATGCACAGATTGAAAAAGAATGCCTGGCTGGTGTATGGGCATGCGAGAAATTTGAAAGATATTTGAGTGGAATCGACTCATTTCAGTTGATTACAGATCACAAACCCTTAGTTCCACTTATCAATACGCAGGATTTGAATAAAGCACCGTTAAGATGTCAAAGACTTCTCATGAGGCTGCGTCGTTTTAACCTAACTGCGAAACATGTTCCAGGAAAACAGCTAGTTGTTCCGGATACTCTATCGCGGAGTCCGATTTCAGATTTCGAAAGCTTGACAATTGAAGATGTCAGTGCCTATGTCGACTGTGTAATTCATAATAAGCCTTTGTCTGATACAAAGCTTAAGGAAATTAAAGCTTGTACTAGCACAGATCCAGTGTTACCAGACATTATGCGATATACATTGTCAGGATGGCAGAACAAGGAAAGTTCATTGTTTCCGGAAGTAAAGCCATACTTTTCGTCTCGATATGAAATATCCATCTCGGATGGTATACTGCTTTATCGCGACCGTCTAATTATACCCGAGGCAATGAGAGAGGATGTACTCAAAGCTATTCATACAGGTCATTTAGGATTGAACAAGTGTAGAGAGAGGGCCAAGTTGTCCGTTTGGTGGCCGGGACTCTCACAAGATATAGAAAATCTTGTTAGAAATTGCGAGTTTTGCAACATCAATAAAGGCAAACAAAGGAGTGAACCTTTGAAAACTACCACGTTGCCTTCGCGCCCTTGGGTCAGGATTGGAGCTGACTTATGCGATTTTGATGGGAAAAATTATCTAGTGGTCATGGACTATTTTTCAAGATTCCTTGAAATAGCATATTTGGATGCCATTACTAGCGATCATGTCATCGGGAAACTGAAAAATATGTTTTCTCGTTGGGGTATTCCTGAGCAATTAGTCAGTGATAACGGTACTCAGTTTACCTCGAAATCATTTAAGGATTTTGCACAGTCGTATGGATTTCAGCAAATATTCAGCAGTCCACACTATCCGCAGGCTAACGGGGAAGCCGAAATTGCTGTTAAAATAGCAAAACGCATTTTGAAACAACCCGATATTTTCTTGGCGCTTATGGCTTACCGTAGCACACCTATATCTGCTACAGGAAAGAGCCCGTCTGAGCTCTTAATGGGAAGGCGTATTCGTACTACCGTTCCGGTGAGTCCGAAACAACTTCAACCCGATTGGTCTTGCTTAACCGATGTACGCAATCGTGATGGTATTGCTAAAAGGAGAATGCGTAGGAATTTTAACAGATCGCATGGAGTTCAATCATTACCGCCGCTTATTATTGGAGATCGAGTTCGTCTCAAAACAGACAAAGAGAAGAATTGGCATGAATCTGGAGTCGTTACATCCGCCAATTATCACAACCGTTCATATGAGGTGAAAACTCAGCGTGGCACTTTTCGCCGTAATCGCAGGCATATTCAGTTTGTAGGAGGTGAAGTTCAGGAGTCTTTGCCGATACGCACATATGATGCTGATGTTGATACAGACCGCCTACCTGTATCGGAACCGCCAGCTACATGCAAAACCGTTCCAAATAATGCGAAAGATGTTGCGTTACCTAGCAACACTCCGAATATTTGCAAACCGGAAACCACACCAGAAGCTGTGTCTCAGCAATCACCCGTTCAAACCAGAAGTGGCCGTGAAGTGAAAAAACCGAGTTATCTTTCCGATTATATCACAGAAGTGTTTGTGTGAAAAGTCAATCTTAGTCAATCAGTGCTTCACAAAATGTGAAGAAAAGTCTGTTATGTGAATCAAATGTGAAAATCTCATTTGTATTGTAATGATGTGTCATATATAATTGTGTTCTCAGATCATATGAAATGATATTTCATGGAGATGTCTAATTTAATTTACAGTCTTGATTTTGAATATAATACTTGCTGACATTATTATGAGTTAATGACATTAATATTATCTTGGAAAAGGAGATGTTTCATAATGTAAATTATAATTTGAATTTACCGCTCAATAGTAACTAGTATAAATTACCCATGATGCTCGGTAGACAGTTTTCATGTAAGTCGCCATGTTGATTTGACAAATAAAATATGTAGAAACTGTTACCAGGAGTTCTGATACATGAAACAGCTATAATCGAAAGACATTGGGCTAAAATAAACTGTCAATTCAGAACTTCCCATTTGATGTCGTTTATTTTTGAAAATTTAGTATATTTCTGTTTTTGTTGAACTAAAATAATTGTGAAACATTATTAAAAAAACAAATCTACTTGATTAAGAAAATATTCACTAAAAAGCTGGTTTTTTAAGCTGCATTTAGTATTCACTGTTTTTTCTGTGAATATGCCGCCGATTTGAAACGCCGCTTATTGATCGCACATGATCGAGATTAACCGTTCCCTGTTAGATCCACTCTTCGGTTCAGCTATAGCTTTAATAGTTTATGTGCTGAAAAGAATTTTATGTAAATTTGATATAGTAAAAGACTCATATCTTCCCGAATACAACGTACGATATCCGCCATAAAGAAATTCGTTGAAATACACCACAACTACGCCCATTTGCATCGGACAAAGTCAAATGAAATGACGCCACCGGTTAATTTGACCTTTGTTCTGTAGAGAAAGGGTTAAGAAATGTGATGCGTGCCCTTATGATTTATAAATTGATATAGCGATATATAACTAGATTTTATAAGGGGTTTCATTGGAGGGCACTCGATCATCCAAAAATGGGGCCGAAATAAGCCCCCCCCCACAAATACATGTAGCAGTTTTACCCTAAAATGGGGACCCCCCATTATACTTTGCTACAAGAAAGTAAAATAAAAAAAATTTGCATTTCTGCTTTAATATAATGCAAGATTAATCAAGCTATCGCGGCTATAGAATAAATATGTCCTATGTCAAGATCTAGTATAATAATTCTGTTTTTGATCCTATCACTATAGTAGTAATTTAAACATCAAAGAAGTATGGTGAATAATTTCCCCTTTATTAGAAAAAAGTCGTAAATCCCCCCCCCCCTTTCTAGTGCAAGGGTACCATTCCCCCAAACAGAACGCATGCCCTGGTCATTAATGAATAAGTATGTATACGTCTGATTCTCTTTAAATACGTGTATTTTTTTCTAGACTCAATATACAAATGTATTTGGTTTTCCACATTTTTTATCATTTGCATCCGTAAATTGATGATGACATCTGCTTTCCATATTTCATTTATCTATTTATAGCGAGCGGAGCTCGCTGCAAAGGCCCAAAGGGCCTTTGCGAGCGAAGCTCGCCCTTATGGTAACGCGTATACACATATCTTATTGAGAAAATATGCTGAATCAAAGAATGAGAATGTACTACTATGCTTTCAAAAACTTTCGTCCCCTCGCAGACAGAGTTGCTGCGGAGATGCTGGATATTGCCATTAAATTTTTTTTTCGACTCCAAGTAGACGTATATGTTATACTCAATTTTTGTCTATGAGTTGAATTTATTGAAAATATTTTTCGTAAATCAGGTAACGATAAAGCATCAACAAGGCGGCGTAACCACGGGAAATCCGACATTTCCGGTTTTAAACGAGACGTTTCGCTCTGATTGCTTTTCTCGTCTCGGGTGGTTTCGTACTGTCAGAAGTCGGAATATGTTTGTTTTTTCTTTTGTTCTTAAGTTATTTATTTTCAGCTATCCTAAACATTATTCTTACAACATGAAAATGAATTATAAAGAACCATATTTTTAAAGATCCATATTTTTTAAGCCCCCCCCCCCCCCTCCCCCTTAAAATGTTCATCTGCTGGTCTAGATCAATTTTACTAATGCTCCCGTGTTTCCACTCGCCTTATACTACCTTTTTTGGCAATCATCAAATAGAAAGTTTTGTAAGATAAGATAGACCATCATAGTCAAAATAAAAATGAAAGATCTTTTTTATTTTACATAGTCATATCTATTTTCTCTCCGCTCGCACAAAAAGGCTTCGCCTTGATTCATATTAATCTGTTTTCGTATTTGGGATGACAAATTAGGTCAAAAATTGATCATTTATAAATCGTATATCTGACAGGTCCATATTTATATAACACAACGAATTGTTGTCAAGAACGGCCTTTCATACATTTTTTCGTCACTCGCAGAGCTTTGGAAAGAACATGAATTTTCGTTACATGAATCAATTTTTTGCCATTTTTAGCTTAAAATGTTGTATATGATAGGTCTCCCATTCATAGAGCTGATACAAAAAAAATGTTTTTGTTATGTTTTATACATGTACTTTTTAAATTAAAACAGCTCCTGTCATAAGTTTCGACTTCCGTATACATGTATGCGTCGATTTTCGTTCGCACTCAGATAATCAAAAATATTCTTTAGTCTTATTATTTTGAAAAGTAAAATAAGTCAAAACTTAAAAGAAAGTAAAAACTAAGGTTAGAAATACTTCAAACAGATCGCAATAAAGATGCAACGCTATCATATCTTTTCTATCATTTGTGTCTACTACAAAGAGCGGTAACTCTTGCATATTCAGCACTGCAGTACAAAATTCGAAAAAAATATTTTAACATGTTCCCTATCTGTTTGATCAATAAGAATGCATGAATTGATTCAGGTATCCTTCGATTCGGTTGGGTTTCGATTCACAAGGCCTCGGTTCGGTTAATTTCGATTCGGTTCATTTGAATGAGATAAAGTACAAAATATTATAGAGGACGCAGTCCGCGCCGCAGGCGCGGACGCATCTTGGTGCACCAAGGGTTTCATCGTATTCCGCCAGACGCTTCATCGCAAAGTACCCTTGGAATCAGGGGTCCCCAGTTTCGACAGGATTTCTGTCGGAGGCCCTATTATGACGTCACGTCATTGTAGTTTAATGACGTCGGAAAACAACAAATGCCATTACTTTTAATTTTTGGCGCCATAATTTAGAACAGTTATTCTAACTTTATCCCTATCTTCAATCTGAATTTATGTAATTTCCTTTTTAATTAATTTGAAAAATACATGGGACCTAAGGGGTGAAGGCAAGGTCATATTGAGAGTGGAAAGTAGTGGAAGGAACCTATGACGTTGCGGTGGAAGACGGCGCGGACGTAGTCCTCATCAAGGTAACACGTGTATATATATAGGAAAAATGGTGTTTTTCAATTGAATTCTATGCTATACCTATAGGTTCCAAAACCGTGGTCAATGACATCATTCTCCCCATTGCCCATTTGATCGGCATGAAGCGCAAGCTTATTTTTTTGACAATGTCACTTGACGACAGAATGAAACCCATCGATGACCAAGATTTCTCGATTTCCTTTGAATATTCTTCGTTTGGCTTACTCCTCCAGTGTCCCAATGTATGATTTGTACTTTGCTTCACGTAATACTGACATTGCACCATCATTTCCAACATATATCATGTTTAGTCCGAATATCCTCTTTGAAAATTACGACGTGACGTCAGCATGCGACGCGACGTCAGCATACAACTTTGTTTCGCGGACTTTCTTTCATCGACAGCTCCCTCAGAAAAATCCATGGATAAACTCATAATGCTGGGAGAAAAAAAAACAAACAAAAAAATATCAGCGCGATCAGCGACTTACCGAACTTCATTCTGCTTTCGAGGATGATTTGCAGCTGATATTTTGATACCTGTAGATCGAATAATGTGGTTTCTCTCCACATATATAAGATCTACATGTAGAATATACAAGAAATCTATGCAGTGACTGCCAGTGTAAATCCCAACACGAACTTCTAAATGTCTGCTGCCTTTGGTTCTGTTTACAACGCGTCACAACTTACGTCATCATTTACAGTATTTAGTACAAATAGGTCAACACAGCTTGGGCTCTGTTCAAAGCATGAAGTATATTTTTTTCTGTCAGAAATAAGGCTGGGTATTTTTTCTCCCTTGGAGGTAAATCAAAAGCGGATCCAAGGTAGAGGGGTGAAGGCTTCAGATTTTTTTAGAAAGAGGGGGGGGGGTGATTGAATTCAAAGGGGGGGGGGGTCGGACAGGGGGTAGTTTTCTACTAACTTCTCTCCCCTGTCCCGCTCCCTTCTCCCACCTCCTAACCTCTCCCTCGCTCCCTTCTGCCTCCCTCCCTTCTGCCTCCCTCCAGCTGCCTCCTTCCTCCACCTTCCATTCATCCAAGTGCCTTTTATGGGGGTGGGGAGCAGACATGGGGTACCCTCTCTCTCCGCCCTCTTATCTCTCCTCCCACACCCTTCCTTCTCCCCCTCCCTCCCTCTCCCCCTCTCTCCTTCCTCCCGCCCCTCCCCTCCCTTTCACCCTCTTTTAAAGTAAAGGAATGAGCAAGAATTTTGTCTTCAGATACATGTGTATTACATTGGAAAATCATTTACATTATTTAGAAGGGAAAATCCTGTAATACTAATGTTATACTGTACTTAATTTTGTAATTTTAACTCCCTTTTCCAGATCATCCCATAAAACGATATATTGCTGATAACACTATAGACGGCGCCGAAAAGGAAGTTTTCTTTCTCTTCTACATTTTGAATGCTAATTTGTCCGGTGAAAGTAAAAGGGGAGAGGGGTGGGTAGGTGCAAGGGGGGATACATATTCCTGATACGACAACTGACATTTCATCGCCCAATGAAATTTAAAAAGTAAACATTTAAAAGTTAATTGAATTAATTGAATAATCAAGATACATGTTAATCTTACAATATATAAATACTTCAGAAAACAGTAAAATTCTTTTTTCTTTTTTTAATTTTAATGGTTTGTGCCCACAGTTTTCCTGCCCGAGTTCTCTTTTCCTTGGTTTTCGTCAAGGTCCAAGGAATTAAAATGTACAGATTAAGATGACATCACTTGATCAATCAGTTCAAAACATGAAATCGCAATGCTTAGTTTTGAAACATAAATGACAGATAAGAAAAGTTTTGTGACATTGAGAACTGTTTCCCCGCATTTACGAGTTATGTGCATGCTGTCGATTTTGAAATTGTCTATAATATCCCCTCTCCTGTAGATGATTCTGGATTTAAAGAAAAAAACTAATGTAAGGCTGATAAAGACGGTAAAAATGATGCTGGAAAAAATAACAAGAACACATAATTGTGTGACATATTTTATTCTTATTAACTTAGTAAAAAAAAAATATTCAATGATGTATGGTGAAAATTGGGTATTAATTCATTGAAATTATATTTCATCTGCGTCCTCACAATGGTTTTGCCATAATTCATATTATGCAAAAATGGATAAAATTCACAAAAAATTGAAGAAAATCTCAATTGATTTGACCATCACTTTAGTCTTACCTTATACAGCATAATAGTTCGCATAATAATCTGAGAATGTGTGGGGTTTCATCAGTTTTACATCCATAATTATGGTGAATGCATGTGCTCCAACACAACAGCATGTACTGTGAGAAATTTAAAAAATATAAATAAAAATTTCAACACCTCATTTTTCAACAACCAAGTATTGACAGGTGTCACAGTATATATTTAAGTGGACATAGCTTTCCTTACATGATATTTGGCAACTACAATCCCGTTTATTCTTGTTGCTGCTTGTACAAAGCTTCCTCTGACAAGTTCACGGAAAGCGAAAGTAGAGTTACTTTCACTTTCCTTTTCATGGAAGGTCTGCAAGTGGGGAGGGGGGAGTGTACGTAAATCGGAGCAATAAGTGAATGTTCGCTCTTTTCTTACTTTTTGGCCTTCTTAGATATAATTTCTAAGCAATTTCAAACATTTTCTGGTCACTATTTGACTTTAGTTTACTTTGATAAATTACGTCTGAACCGAATCGAAATCTGGAATTCTACGTCGGTGCATCGAACCGACAATGCTAATTTCGAAGCACCGAAATTTTCGGTGCACCGCCCAGCCCTAGTATATGATAGGTCTCCCATTCATAGAGCTGATACAAAAAAAATGTTTTTGTTATGTTTTATACATGTACTTTTTAAATTAAAACAGCTCCTGTCATAAGTTTCGACTTCCGTATACATGTATGCGTCGATCTTCGTTCGCACTCAGATAATCAAAAATATTCTTTAGTCTTATTATTTTGAAAAGTAAAATAAGTCAAAACTTAAAAGAAAGTAAAAACTAAGGTTAGAAATACTTCAAACAAATCGCAAACAACATGCAACGCACTATCTAATCTTTTCTATAATTTGTGTCTCCTACAAAGAGCGGTAACTCTTGCATATTCAGCACTGCAGTACAAAATTCGAAAAAAATTTTTTAACATGTTCCCTATCTGTTTGATCAATAAGAATGCATGAATTTGATTCAATTAGTCATATTTTACATTAAAAAAATATTTTAACCTTAAAGTGTAGATGTTTCACTATTTTCTACATAATTCAAACATTCAGGAGGCTTTACGCACCTGTAAACGTTCTTGTTGCAAGACCAAAGTAAAACTACACGTGCTTCCCGGTTTCAAGGTCATGGAAAAAATATAGCTCCATTAACAAAAAATTACTTCATTTAGAAAAAAAAATAAGAAAGTCACCAGGTGAACAATGATGTTGCATAAAAATATCCACTTCCGGTTGAGAAAAATAGCGTCAGAAAGTTTGATTACTTCATCCACCAAGGAAGAACTATATGTCCTTACTTTTCTCATAAATAAGACAAACAGCAAAAATCATTTTGCAAACTAGCCCGCCGAGCATAATTGGGTAGCCGCGTTTATTACAAACATTGTGATTGTGTCAATATATCGAACATATTATGAAATTAAATGACAATCATGGTAAATGATTATTTTAATAATACATTGACAGATATCGAAACAAATTCGTCTATAACACACCCTGACCAATGTTTCGTATATAAACATAATCTATGAACATAAAGCATATCAACAAATTCAACAATCTTGAAAAAATGCTCATTCAGTAAAAACTTTGATTGATAAATCTTCATTTATATTTCATTGATAGATTTTAATAACCCTTCCTCGACAACGTGACAGGACAGGAAAAACCAGAGATAAAAAAAATTATTAAAAAAAAATTCTCTGGAAACCTGTGTCCCAAACCAATGTCAAAATTCGTTGCCTCCTGGTAGATGCAGGGACACACACCTATTTTTTTTAAGTAAAGTTACGTGTTGACTGTATGAAGAACGGGCTAGAATTGACTAGCCACATGCTACTAAAACCACTGACCATTAAGAGTCACGTGACTAGTCATCAAATAATAGAGTGTTCGATTATCGAACAGAATTTACTTCGAATCTTTAAGACAACTATTCTCCGCTTTGCTACGTAACACGGAAAATATTAATTCATTGGGTAGCCTGAAAAATAGTCCTTTGTTGTGATTTCACTGCGCAAGGATATTTTGACACCATTCCTTTCGGTGTTCTTCTGAACATTACCATACAATCTGTTTGTCAGTATTCTCGGGACCCCCTGGGACTCTATGTGAAACCCCAAACGGGGACCATTTCAAGGAGACGGTAAATTTGATAGTGCAACGTCGCATAATAATTTTGCGTTATCTCCCTTTGTGAACTCTTCTGTGTCTATGGACGCCGCTTTGTAACATACTGTGTTGAACGTTAATGTGTGACCTTTGATTCGCAAAATGGTCACTTTCCCCTATCTCGATTTTTCTCGATTTTTGATATGATCATTATAAGTATACTACACAACAAATTTCATAAAAATGATTTCTGTTGCAATTAGTTTGAGGTGAAGATGTAGAATGACTGGACTTATTTGTCTGTATTGTTTATGTGTAGTCTTTTGTGTTTGGTGTTCTGATATCAAATTTGGTGTTCCTTGTCCCTGTTCTGCCTCTTTACTTCCTTGTTTACTCTTTGTTTTTTTGAGTCTGGGAGTTTTTTTTTTCTGTTTTGCGATGGCTGCTGCAACCGAGTCTGGCTGGATCCCCTCCTGTTTTATGATCAATTTTAGTACTGGGGATATCTTATTATTTTCCTTATTGGTAGACAGTCTCAGTCAAATATCTAAAATGTTACAAATTTAACTATTGGTCCAAACAATACATAAATGTACAAGAGTGCAAAGCTATTACTGGTACTCATGATTCATAGGAGAGGGAGTTATGCTCATCAAAAATGGAAGGGGTCTGGGCGCCGTCTAATATTAAAGTGAAGTACTGATGAAGGTTCTGGGGACAAAAACCTTTCTTTATACATGTACGGAAAGGGCAAGGGGCGGTTAGGCACGGTCCATTTTATATTTGGGGGGGGGGGGGCTTGGGTTTTTTTGTCGGAGCAAGATTATTTTTTTCACCCCGGACTGGGGCAAAATTATTTTTTTCTTGCAAAGTTGGAGCAAGGAAATTTTTTTTTCTAACAATTGATGTGTATATTAAGAATGTTTGTGTTTTTTTCAACGGAAATTCTTTATTTTTACATAAATTGATCTAAACATTACTAACTTTTTATGTAAAACTTGTATTCACTTCTAAACTGATAGAGATAAAAGATTTTTACAATATGATATAATTTTCAGTAAACAAATTGCATATAAGGTCATGTAACATGTAAGAGGACCTGAGGGGAGGAGGGTCTTCTAGACAAATTTTTAAATCTAGAAATGTAAATTAGTGAAAAACTGAATTAAATTCTCCTTCCAAGATTGTTTAAAAATTTTAGATTCTATGGTGATACATGTATCTTTAATAGTAATAAATGATATTGATAATCTATTTAAGCATATAAGAAAGCTCCTTTTTTAAGTCACATGTATAATTTTGGTATTTTTAAATATGAACTTATCATTAAAGAAGAAAAGTATGGCGAGCGAAGAGAGCCAAAATTTTTCATATATAAAGTGAAAACTGTGGCGAGCGAAGCGAGCCAAAAATTTTTCAGGAATTTAAAAGTTATTCTTCAAATTCAGATTACTTGTAAGAGCAAGATTATTTTTTTCTGTCACACCATAAGCAAATTTATTTTTTTCATCAAAACTTAGAGCAAAATTACTTTTTTTCGAAAAAAACCCAAGCCCCCCAGAATATCAAATGGACCGTACCTAAGGGCCAATTTCAAAACTGGGACAAACATTGATCAATAAAAATACAGTATTTACAGAGTATAAATCAATTTAGATTTTGAGAATAGGACATCCCGTTGCGATTCTACACTAATTTAAAGACAGGATGGTCAGCTATATTTTACACTAATTTGGACGTCAAATGACGTTACGATCACATCGTAATGTAACGCTGTCTGTAGACAACTTGCTGCTATAATCTAATACATGTACTAGTATATGTACATGGTAGGTTTCACTATAATATAATGAGGGGTAATTGGGACACCCCTTTGTTGGCTTATGAAATACAACTTTAAGCTTTTCAAAAAAGCTTGCCTGACCTTAACAAAATAACAGCGACCCTCCTCACTCCGTAGTCTTGACTTGATGGACCCTTGGGAAAATAAAACAAACAGGAACACGTTAAAATAAATCTATAACTCATTATAGTACATGTATACATTTCTGATAACTCCGTAGTAATGTACAGAAGTCTCCCCCCCGCAAACAAAAAACAAAAACACGTGTATCATGTAAACAAAATTAGTGCTTCTTATTTGTCAAGTGATCCGTTATCGTGTGCAATAACTATGTACTACATCTACCCTATCGTGTTTGCAACGTGCCACGATTTTGTACATGTACTCCCACGTTTTTAAGCTGAAAATTAAAATCAACAAGTGACCGCGTGTAGTGTAAACAGATAAAATATTCCAGTGATCGACCGCATCGGGACTCGAACCCCTGCCGTCTGCGTGAGAGATTAACACCTTGACCACCCAGCCACTTAGAATTCTTCTACATTATTATAAAATGTCTTCGTGTATTTATGTAAGCTTACATGCTAAAGGAGCGATAACTCATTAAAAGAGAATACTGTTTTTGTCTGATCTTGTGAATATTTGTAAACGGCGCTTTCATCATTGTTACATCCAAAAGCCGCATTGACTTCTTGTTTTGTTTCATGCATTTCAAATCTAGGTGTGCCTGACCTCACGAGGTCAGGCAATTAATGTTATAATGACACTTTTCACCAAGGCCTTAAAAAGTATGTGTATTTCCGGTAACCCAGCAGACCTTTTTTCACCCCCCCCCCCTAAAAAAAAAAAAGAAGCCCCCCCCCCCCTTTGCACAAAGACATTGATTCAGAATTGTTTGGCGCTATTTGATACTTTTTTCAGCTTACTTATTGTGATATCTTTGCTAATATATTTGAATTGCGAATAGATGGGTATGAATTGGCTCCGATCTCCTCTGTGTGGTGGTCAGCATTGTCTTTTCTAATAGATTTTTTCTTCTTTCTATTTCAAAAAATTCGTTGGCTAGCAACCGCTCGCCAGTTTCAAGAATTACCTCGCATGTCTCAATTTCAACACAACCTTTTGATGAACCCCTTATAAAAAAGATATAAATAAATAAATGAAATATTGAAATAAATAAATAATTCAATTATGCGTTGGCTACAGTATCGCTAAGTAAGACTTCTTGATTCTTATCTCCCTTTTTTCTATGAACAATTTTCTTTAAAACTGTTCTTATCGGCCCCCCTTCTCTGATACCCTAGATCCGCCACCGCATGGTTATATATATTACACGCGTTGTTTTTACATAGAAAAGGGATCGATATAATAAAATTGTTTATCATAGCGCCACCTATAATACCTCCCAGTTCAGCACTCAATAATTTCAAATGTACATGTATTCCTTGCATCATTTTAAAGTCTAATTAAGATTCAGTTCTGACTGGATAGATGACGAAATAAAGAGAGCTGAGTTTTAATTAGATTGATTATTTCAGTATGTCGGTCATTTAAAAAAAAAGTGCTTTTTTATGTCCATTGTGAAAAAATGATAAAAATCATTGGAATATATTGTTCTTTCTATCACTCGATAACAATTCATGTCATTCCAGTTAATGTCTCTCTTCAACTTGAAAAATCTGAGATATAGCATCAGAAATGCACTAAAAATCGCAGTTTTGGCATGTCACAAATCAGCACATTCGAATTGAGAACAAAGAAGAGTAGGTAAAATTTGCAAACAAGCTAGCTATAGTATTTCAAGGGGCATCAGACAAGGGTGCCCCCTCTCATGTCTAATATTTGTTATTTCAGTGGAGATCTTAGCTTGTAAAATAAGAACAGATATAGATTTGAAAGGAATTGAAATTAAAAAGAATCGTATTAAGCTTACACAACTTGCCGATGATATGACTTTATTCTTAAAATTTTCAGATATCAAAAGAGTCCTGAAAATAGTTGACGAGTTTGGTAGTGTATCAGGTTTAAAACTAAATAAATCTAAAACAGAAGGCATATTTCTTGGAAGGAACAAAAACAGGGATAAGTATTATGAAGGTATTTCTTGGGTTGAATGTGTAAAATCACTTGGAATCTTCTTCGGAACAAATAAAAAGGTATGTCAGAACTTAAATTGGGAAGACAAAATTACATCAATTGATAAACTAATGAAGAATTGGAAGAAAAGAAAGATTACACCACTTGGAAAATCAGTTGTTATAAATACGTTCATATTATCTAAAATAACTTTTTTAGCAAGCGTTTACGTGATAACAAGAGAACAAATAAAACAATTAGAAAAAATCATTTACGAATTTATTTGGGATAGTCCAAAAGAAAAAGTTAAAAGAAATGTTATGATTGGAGATTTTACGAAAGGAGGTCTTAGAATAAGAGATATTGAGTCGCATATCTTATGTTTGAGATTATCTTGGCTGAAAAGACTGCATAGTAATGTCAGTGCAAATTGGAAAGTAATACCATTGCATTATTTCAACAAATTTGGATCAAATCTTCTGTTGTTCAAAATGAATAATGATGATAGTAAATATATTCCAAATTTTGATGAAATACCATTATTTTACAGGCTATTATTAGAAGCATGGTTCAAAATAAAGGGAGTTAAATCAAAATTTTCTGATACACATGAGATAAAACAAGAAATCATTTGGGGTATTAAAAATATCAGTTACAACGGAAAAGCATTATTCTTCGAAAATTGGATGAAATCTGGTTTTATCTGTGTTAATGACATCATAGGAGAAAATGGAATGATTGATGAAAAATTTATATATGAGAATTTGAAAGATAAAAGGAACTGGATGTCAGAATTACTTTTGCTGAAGAAGTCATTTCCAAAAGAATGGTTAGAGAAAATTAAAATGCACAATACCAATGTTAAAATTAACATTACAGATTTGCAACTTGTGAATCCTAAAACAAGCAGAACTAAGAAGTTCATCAACTTCAGTAATAAAGAGCTGTATAATCTATTAATAGAAAAGAAATTTTGCTACAGTTACTGTTTGGATTGCTGGAAAAGGAAATTTGATGATATAAACAATATAACATCATTAACAAAAGCTTTGTTTTCTTTTGTTTTTTATATTCTTTTAGAAAATGATGAAAAAATATTAAGGTGGAAGTTATACCATAAAATTATCCCAAATCAAATATTACTAAAACGTTTGAAAATACTGAATGAAGATAAATGTTTTGTATGTGATAAACAAGATGATTACGAACATTATTTCATAACTTGCAAATCTTTAGATATTTTATGGTTAACAATAACTAACATACTAACGGATTTGAATTTTAAAACAAATTTACGAAAGCTTAAGTACATTGTCTTTGGATGCAAAATCTCACATGAAGAATACAATGATATTAATGTTGTAATTTCTATTATTGGATTTACCATTTATAAATACTTCCATTTAAGTAATCAAAGGCGAGATTTTATCAATATAAAATTACTCCTTAAAAATGAAAAACGTAAAAAACTTCAGTTGACTGGATATCAAAAATATAAGATTCTTAAAGATATATATGAAAAGTTGTGAACAAAATATTATAAAAGCACTTGCACCCACTTTTACTAACTGAAAATATAATCATACTTTTATTGCTATATGTTATCTATGATTATGAATATGTGAAAATGAAAGTGTTATTTGTTATATAATTAATACTCAATGGAAATAAAATAAATCAAATGAAATAAAATGAAAGGTGCTGTGATGATACTGGCTCAAAAGATGATATGGTTAATTGACACTTAGAGGTAGATAGAATTTCACTAAATACACGACACGACTAAAAAAAAAAAAACTAACCGATAACTAACTTCTACTAGACTACTAATACGAAAATTATGTTATATGATAAGAAGCCTTTTTCGCATCATACTACTACATTATATTTCAGTAGAAACGCAATTATATCAAAACTGATGATATATAGCGTGAGCCTTATTCTGAGCACCTAAAAAAAAAAAAATAAATTAAAAAAAAAAAAAAAAAAAAAAATTTGCAAACAATGATAAATCAAATGACTTAATTAGTAAATATGCGAAATAACGACTTTCTGAACTTAGAAATAACTCAATTCCATGTAACCTTAAGAAAAAATTAAGACTTAAGCATATGTCCAAAATAGTTTGTCTGTCCTGTTACCACAATATTATGCGGGGTAAGAGTTATCGTTCGTATGTTATAAGATTTATCCTTCGTGTATTCTTATGCGACATTACCTTCTACAAAAAGTTTTTGGTGCGATGTTATTTGAAGAGGAAGGAAAAATAAAAAAATGTTGAAACTATAGCCCTTGTTGACTGCGTATTTTTATCTCATGTCTTTACTGTTACCTGATTATAGGACTTCATAAGTATAATCACATAATACCTTCATGTGAAAAATGTACATAAACAAAACAACAGAGCAATACATATTGGTTTTCCAACCATGTGATCCGCCATTACGTCAGTTGATGCCAATTTAACCGAAATATGTATTTGCTGTTACTGTATTTCCTGTTACTTTTCGAAAAATAACAGGAAAGACTGAAGTCATAACATCATTGACACTTACCTCATATATCTTTGTTTTAGTAAAATAAAGTAATTCTTACTTGAAAAATTGTAAATGTATAAAATAATTGGATCGAAATATTAATAAAAACAAGTGTTTTTCTTAAATCATGCCTTTTTCTGGCATATTTCTCGGTATCATATATTGGTTGTAACAGCAAAGACCAGTGTACAGTAACATGACAAACAGTTATACATAAAGACCGTTAACAACTCCAACGGACGCCCTTGGAATCAAAGTATTTTCACTGTTCAACAATATTTTTATCACAGTCAAACAAACTTGTTAAAACAAATTTTTACAGTTTCTAATATTCTATTGCATACGCATTGTAAATTCTGGTAACAGCATTGACAAAAACTTCATATCGAAGATATTTCATTTAATTGAAATGAACCTAATCACTGGCTTTATTCATAGCTGAGTAAAAATGTTAATCAATAGTTCTCACATTGACATATAACATATACATTTTTTTTTTAAAGTTTATACATGTAATAGTGTCCAAAATCTTCATTATTATTGCACATATGATAGTAACAGCAAATACTTTTACTACAAGCAGTAAATAACACTCAAAGACATTCATCTGTTGGTCTCTTGGAAAATGAATGGGTTCTTTTTGGCGGATTTGCTTTTTATCATGCATTGAAAAGTTTATATAACGCCTGTAATTCATTGCTTCAAGTCTGAACGAGTTTTTAACATCTTAGGGTTGTCTTTGCTGTTACTCGTGTTTCCCATACACTTAAATACTCTGATATTTTTTGGTAAATGTGTTTGTACGTTTCCTTATTTGTTTTAGGAACAGTGAATTTATCATTCCAATTTGATATAGACATCATTGTTAACGATGCATTTAAAATGTATCTATCAAAGAAGTATGTCTTCTGCTTTTTATTTATCTCTCCTGTTACTATAAGTTGTCAAAATCTGAGACATGCCGTGCCATACGTCCTTCATTAAAGTGCAAATGCTTACAGAAAATAGCTATTAATAACAATTAGAAGGTATTAAGAGACTTTCTGCAAGAAAATAATTTTTAGCCGCTGACAGCTAATATTGTTTTAAAATCCGAATAAAGAAGATGAAAAAAAGAATAGAACTTTGTTTTAGTACCTTATTCACTTCAGCAAATGATTCAAAAGAGTTTATGTCCAACTTGGGACTCTTATTTATTTATCAACAAAATAGAAGAAATAGATAAGAATACCTTTCATGTTTACGAAAGCTTTAGACTCCATGATCTATCAATTTTAAATCATTTAGAAGAACTCTTTCAAACAAAATTGCATAATAAAATTGCAATGAGAAAATGTCTATAAATAGAAAATGACAACAGCATGTAATGCTACTAGGAAAAAAAAAGGGAAAAAGAGAACAAGAATCAAAGAGTTATCTTTCTAATACCATTTTAAGTTCAAATAAAAAGGACTACTTGTGTGAAGAATAAATGAGGACAAAAACTGTGAATCCTACAAGAGTAAGTTTGTTATGACCCTGAGAATGATCATTTGACCGTGAACCAAGGTCACGTGTAAAAGATAAGTATTTGAGATTATTCTTATCAAGATTGATCTTAATCTGATCAAAGCTTAATATTTTATCAACCAAAGTCTGTTGTGACCTTGAAATCGAACAAATGATCATGGGTCAAGGTAAAAGGACTTGATGCAAGGAATATTTGTGTTAAGTTTGAACTCTTAAGGTCAAACAGTCTTTGTTTTATAGGCAAAAGTTTGTTGTGACCTTGAGAATTTGACCTTGGGTCAATGTCAAGGTAAAAGGGCTTGGCGAAAGGATTATATGTATGAAGTTTGAACTCTAAAGGTCAGACAGTTTTTGTTTTATCATGTGTGTATAGGCAAAAAATTGTTTTGACTTTGAGAATTGAAATTTGACCTTGAAACCAGGTCAACATTAAATGACTACCTATAAGAGACATACCATCTAAGTTTCAACTCTAAATCTCAAAAACTGTAGAAACTGGCACTGTGCCAATTTAACGTTTCATTTCAACTTGAAATAGCACGAAAATCGTGAATATTTTATGGAGCATGTAAGCGTATAAAAGTTTGCAAATGTTCCAAAGAACAATATAAAACAAATACGGTTAATTTAGATTTAGTTATAAGAGTTGAACAATTTGACCTATGATGACCTCTATTTTTGGTGAACTTATCAACAAACAAAAAATAGTTTAAGAAGATGTTGGCATGCTCTTTCTATTGGTACCACCCTTTTTGCTTTGTGTTAAAATACCTTTGAATAACGCTTCTGTAAATGAAAAAAGGTAAGATTAATAAGAATAAAAATAATAAGAATATAGAAAAGACATTGCAATAACAGAAAGGAATCCTTAATAATAATATGAACGTGTTCCAACTCTATACCGTCATGAATAATACGAAAGTGTTCCAACTCTATACCTTCATGAATAATACGGAAGTGTTCCAACTCTATACCGTCATGAATAATATGAAAGTGTTCCAACACTAAACCTTCATGAATAATATGAACGTGTTTCAACTCTATACCTTCATGAATAATATGAACGTGTTCCAACTCTATACCTTCATGAATAATATGAAAGTGTTCCAACTCTATACCTTCATGAATAATATGAAAGTGTTCCAACTCTATACCTTCATGAATAATATGAAAGTGTTCCAACTCTATACCTTCATGAATAATATGAAAGTGTTCCAACTCTATACCTTCATGAATAATACGAACGTGTTCCAACTCTATACCGTCATGAATAATACGAAAGTGTTCCAACTCTATACCTTCATGAATAATACGGAAGTGTTCCAACTCTATACCGTCATGAATAATATGAAAGTGTTCCAACTCTATACCTTCATGAATAATATGAACGTGTTTCAACTCTATACCTTCATGAATAATATGAACGTGTTTCAACTCTATACCTTCATGAATAATATGAAAGTGTTCCAACTCTATACCTTCATGAATAATATGAAAGTGTTCCAACTCTATACCTTCATGAATAATATGAAAGTGTTCCAACTCTATACCTTCATGAATAATATGAAAGTGTTCCAACTCTATACCTTCATGAATAATATGAAAGTGTTCCAACTCTATACCTTCATGAATAATATGAAAGTGTTCCAACTCTATACCTTCATGAATAATATGAAAGTGTTCCAACTCTATACCTTCATGAATAATATGAACGTGTTCCAACTCTATACCTTCATGAATAATACGGAAGTGTTCCAACTCTATACATTCATGAAGAAGAATCTCCAACAACACTATGTTGCATCACCCACAGCAAAAGCCCAAACACCCAATGCAAAAACACAGCTAGCTAGAGCAGACAAGTACAGAAAGAGACGCAAGGAACACCAATGCACAACACAGAAACTTCAAACACAACGGTCATCAAATAAACCAACGAGACCAATGGGCAACCGGTGCCGACTTAGGACGGCCGTCTGCCACTGAAATAGCAGAAGGATCCTGGATTACATGCGCACAAGCCTCCCACTTTTCCGATTTCTCAGAGGTCTCGAAGAACGTAAAATTGTGGTGTAAAACAACCTCCTCACTGTCAGATGACCACACACAAACAAGACCCATTAATAGCATATCACGTGATATGCAAATAATCTCTAGCCCGGGAATTCCCTTCGATTAAACAATGTTAATACTGTCTGAATCTACCTTATATGAAAGTATTTCAGGTCTATCATGATTATGAGCATCGATATCGTGAAAATCTTTTCTGGTCATTAATAGAGGTGTATTCAGAGAACTCTTGAACATAATTTTTTTAATTTTGGTTTCATGTTATGGTGCACGTAAATAAACAAAATTTTCTGTTGAGATGTTCTTTGAATATAACTCTATACTTGACCAGAATAGATTACCATCATATATATGATAATGATACTCGTATGATAGGCCTAAAATAAATCTTTATAAAGTAGATTTAGACAGTATTTACCTTCTTTAATCGAAGAGGATTCTCAGGTTAGAGATTATTTGCTATCACGTGATAGTATACGTACCGTGATACCGCAAAACGCAGGGGCCCACTCAACACAGATGAATATGTAAATGAATAAAAAAAAAGAGGTGACCGAACGTAATACAATCAGTGTAGCGAGCTTATGTATGCTACCATCCGAGGAGTCTGACTGACATTAAGAGAGGAAATTCGAACTTCGAGTTAAACTCTGTTTTTGGGTCAACATGTTGAGTTTTCTGCATAGCTCTATACATAGACAAAAATGTGCAAAATCTCAATTATAAGAAAATACTCTCCTTAGTAATGTTTATTTCATCTGAATTTCTCAAAATAGGCTTTAATTCATTCACAAGTTTTAAGAATCCCGAAATTAGGATATATATGATTTTTTGAAATTTCATGCATTGCAGAGGTATGCAAACTCAATATCTTTTATAGATTGAAAATATCAGTTATTCGACGTTATTTGAAGCCAAACATGCTGGAAACTGATTAAAATGATAACTCGATGTACCCTTTTATAAATTTGATAACTGATTTGTGAATTAGTTAATTAATGTTATGAATGAAAGTGAGAATTTGTCAATATCTTCCGTTCTAGAATTAATTGGTTGAGACAAAAGGAGTCATTTTACAATAATTACGTAATTTATTCTGATTATATTATACAGTTGTATGTATTATAAACTTACCTCATACAAGCGATATTATACAGTTGTATCTATTATAAACTTACCTCATACTGCTAATATTATACAGATATATCTATTATAAACTTACCTCATACTGCTAATATTATAGTTATATCTATTATAAACTTACCTCATACTGCTAATATTATACAGTTGTATGTATTATAAACTTACCTCATACTGCTAATATTATACAGCTATATCTATTATAAACTTACCTCATACTGCTAATACTATACAGTTGTATGTATTATAAACTTACCTCATACTGCTAATATTATACAGTTGTATGTATTATAAAGTTACCTCATACTGCTAATATTATATAGTTGTATCTATTATAAACTTACCTCATACTGCTTATATTATACAGTTGTATCTATTATAAACTTACCTCATACTGCTAATATAATACAGTTATATCTATTATAAACTTACCTCATACTGCTAATATTATACAGTTGTATCTATTATAAACTTACCTCATACTGCTAATATTATAGTTATATCTATTATAAACTTACCCCATACTGCTAATATTATACAGTTATATCTATTATAAACTTACCTCATACTGCTAATATTATACAGTTGTATCTATTATAAACTTACCTCATACTGCTAATATTATAGTTATATCTATTATAAACTTACCTCATACTGCTAATATTATACAGTTATATCTATTATAAACTTACCTCATACTGCTAATATTATACAGTTATATCTATTATAAACTTACCTCATACTGCTAATATTATAGTTATATCTATTATAAACTTACCTCATACTGCTAATATTATACAATTATATCTATTATAAACTTACCTCATACTGCTAATATTATACCGTTGTATCTATTATAAACTTACCTCATACTGCTAATATCATACAGTGTATCTATTATAAACTTACCTCATACTGCTAATATTATACAATTGTATCTATCATAAACTTACCTCATACAAGCTAATATTATACAGTTGAATCTATTATAAACTTACCTCATACTGCTAATATTATACAGTTATATCTATTATAAACTTACCTCATACTGCTAATATCATACAGTTGTATCCATTATAAACTTACCTCATACTGCTAATATTATACAGTTGTATGTATTATAAACTTACCTCATACTGCTAATATTATACAGTTATATCTATTATAAACTTACCTCATACTGCTAATATTATACAGTTGTATCTATTATAAACTTACCTCATACTGCTAATATTATACAGTTGTATCTATTGTAAACTTACCTTATACTGCTAATATTATACAGTTGTATGTATTATAAACTTACCTCATACTGCTAATATTATACAGTTGTATCTATTATAAACTTACCTCATACTGCTAATATTATACAGTTATATCTATTATAAACTTACCTTATACTGCTAATATTATACAGTTGTATGTATTATAAACTTACCTCATACTGTTAATATTATACAGTTATATCTATTATAAACTTATCTCATTCTGCTAATATTATACAGTTGTATCTATTATAAACTTCCCTTATACTGCTAATATTATACAGTTGTATGTATTATAAACTTACCTCATACTGTTAATATTATACAGTTATATCTATTATAAACTTATCTCATTCTGCTAATATTATACAGTTGTATCTATTATAAACTTACCTCATACTGTTAATATTATACAGTTATATCTATTATAAACTTATCTCATTCTGCTAATATTATACAGTTGTATCTATTATAAACTTCCCTTATACTGCTAATATTATACAGTTATATCTATTATAAACTTACCTCATACTGCTAATATTATACAGTTGTATCTATTATAAACTTACCTTATACTGCTAATATTATACAGTTGTATGTATTATAAACTTACCTCATACTGTTAATATTATACAGTTATATCTATTATAAACTTACCTCATACTGCTAATATTATACAGTTGTATCTATAATAAACTTACCTCATACTGCTAATATTATACAGTTATATCTATTATAAACTTACCTCATACTGCTAATATTATACAGTTATATCTATAATAAACTTACCTCATACTGCTAATATTATACAGTTGTATCTATTATAAACTTACCTCATACTGCTAATATTATACAGTTGTATCTATTATAAACTTATCTCATACTGCTAATATTATACAGTTGTATCTATTATAAACTTACCTCATACTGCTAATATTATACAGTTGTATCTATTATAAACTTACCTCATACTGCTAATATTATACAGTTGTATCTATTATAAACTTACCTCATACTGCTAATATTATACAGTTATATCTATTATAAACTTACCTCATACTGCTAATATTATACAGTTGTATCTATTATAAACTTACCTCATACTGCTAATATTATACAGTTATATCTATTATAAACTTACCTCATACTGCTGATATTATACAGTTGTATCTATTATAAACTTATCTCATTCTGCTAATATTATACAGTTGTATCTATTATAAACTTACCTCATACTGCTAATATTATACAGTTGTATCTATTATAAACTTATCTCATTCTGCTAATATTATACAGTTGTATCTATTATAAACTTACCTCATACTGCTAATATTATACAGTTGTATCTATTATAAACTTACCTCATACTGCTAATATTATACAGTTGTATATATTATAAACTTACCTCATACTGCTAATATTATAGTTATATCTATTATAAATTTACCTCATACTGCTAATATTATACAGTTGTATCTATTATAAACTTACCTCATACAAGCTAATATTATACAGTTGTATCTATTATAAACTTACCTCATACTGCTAATATTATACAGTTATATCTATTATAAACTTACCTCATACTGCTAATATTATACAGCTATATCTATTATAAACTTACCTCATACTGCTAATATTATACAGTTATATCTATTATAAACTTACCTCATACAAGCTAATATTATACAGTTATATCTATTATAAACTTACCTCATACAAGCTAATATTATACAGTTGTATCTATTATAAACTTACCTTATACTGCTAATATTACACAATTATATCTATTATA
This sequence comes from Pinctada imbricata, assembly GCA_033119305.1. Lineage (NCBI taxonomy): Eukaryota > Metazoa > Mollusca > Bivalvia > Pterioida > Pteriidae > Pinctada > Pinctada imbricata. The sequence goes on from VSWD01000002.1 coordinate 45,953,720, forward strand.
AACTTACCTCATACTGCTAATATTATACAGTTGTATCTAATATAAACTTACCTCATACTGCTAATATTATACAGTTATATCTATTATAAACTTACCTCATACTGCTAATATTATACAGTTGTATCTATTATAAACTTACCTCATACTGCTAATATTATACAGCTATATCTATTATAAACTTACCTCATACTGCTAATATTATACAGTTGTATCTATTATAAACTTACCTCATACTGCTAATATTATACAGCTGTATCTATTATAAACTTACATCATACTGCTAATATTATACAGTTGTATGTATTATAAACTTACTTCATACTGCTAATATTATACAGATATATCTATTATAAACTTACCTCATACTGCTAATATTATACAGTTATAACTATTATAAACTTACCTCATACTGCTAATATTATACAGTTGTATCTATTATAAACTTACCTCATACTGCTAATATTATACAGTTATATCTATTATAAACTTACCTCATACTGCTAATATTATACAGTTATAACTATTATAAACTTACCTCATACTGCTAATATTATACAGTTGTATCTATTATAAACTTACCTCATACTGCTAATATTATACAGATATATCTATTATAAACTTACCTCATACTGCTAATATTATACAGTTATAACTATTATAAACTTACCTCATACTGCTAATATTATACAGTTGTATCTATTATAAACTTACCTCATACTGCTAATATTATACAGTTATATCTATTATAAACTTACCTTATACTGCTAATATTATACAGTTGTATGTATTATAAACTTACCTCATACTGTTAATATTATACAGTTATATCTATTATAAACTTATCTCATTTTGCTAATATTATACAGTTGTATCTATTATAAACTTCCCTTATACTGCTAATATTATACAGTTGTATGTATTATAAACTTACCTCATACTGTTAATATTATACAGTTATATCTATTATAAACTTATCTCATTCTGCTAATATTATACAGTTGTATCTATTATAAACTTACCTCATACTGTTAATATTATACAGTTATATCTATTATAAACTTATCTCATTCTGCTAATATTATACAGTTGTATCTATTATAAACTTACATCATACTGTTAATATTATACAGTTATATCTATTATAAACTTATCTCATTCTGCTAATATTATACAGTTGTATCTATTATAAACTTACCTCATACTGTTAATATTATACAGTTATATCTATTATAAACTTACCTCATACTGTTAATATTATACAGTTGTATCTATTATAAACTTACCTCATACTGCTAATATTATACAGTTATATCTATTATAAACTTACCTCATACTGTTAATATTATACAGTTGTATCTATTATAAACTTACCTCATACTGCTAATATTATACAGTTAATCTATTATAAACTTACCTCATACTGCTAATATTATACAGTTATATCTATTATAAACTTACCTCATACTGCTAATATTATACAGTTAATCTATTATAAACTTACCTCATACTGCTAATATTATACAGTTATATCTATTATAAACTTACCTCATACTGTTAATATTATACAGTTATATCTATTATAAACTTACCTCATACTGTTAATATTATACAGTTGTATCTATTATAAACTTACCTCATACTGCTAATATTATACAGTTGTATCTATTATAAACTTACCTCATACTGCTAATATTATACAGTTGTATCTATTATAAACTTACCTCATACTGCTAATATTATACAGTTGTATCTATTATAAACTTATCTCATACTGCTAATATTATACAGTTGTATCTATTATAAACTTACCTCATACTGCTAATATTATACAGTTGTATCTATTATAAACTTACCTCATACTGCTAATATTATACAGTTGTATATATTATAAACTTACCTCATACTGCTAATATTATAGTTATATCTATTATAAATTTACCTCATACTGCTAATATTATACAGTTGTATCTATTATAAACTTACCTTATACTGCTAATATTATACAGTTGTATCATTATAAACTTACCTCATACTGCTAATATTATACATTTGTATCTATTATAAACTTACCTCATACTGCTAATATTATACAGTTATATCTATTATAAACTTATCTCATACAAGCTAATATTATACAGTTGTATCTATTATAAACTTACCTCATACTGCTAATATTATACAGTTATATCTATTATAAACTTACCTCATACTGCTAATATTATACAGTTGTATCTATTATAAACTTACCTCATACTGCTAATATTATACAGTTATATCTATTATAAACTTACTTCATACTGCTAATATTATACAGTTAATCTATTTTAAACTTACCTCATACTGCTAATATTATACAGTTGTATCTATTATAAACTTACCTCATACTGCTAATATTATACAGTTGTATGTATTATAAACTTACCTCATACTGCTAATATTATACAGATGTATCTATTATAAACTTACCTCATACTGCTAATATTATACAGTTGTATCTATTATAAACTTACCTCATACTGCTAATATTATACAGTTGCATCTATTATAAACTTACCCCATACTGATTATATTATACAGTTGTATTTATTATAAACTTACCTCATACTGCTAATATTTTACAGTTGTATCTATTATAAACTTACCTCATACTGCTAATATTATACAGTTATATCTATTATAAACTTACCTCATACTGCTAATATTATACAGTTATATCTATTTTAAACTTACCTCATACTGCTAATATTATACAGTTGTATCTATTATAAACTTACCCCATACTGCTAATATTATAGAGTTGCATCTATTATAAACTTACCTCATACTGCTAATATTATACAGTAATATCTATTATAAACTTACCCCATACTGCTAATATTTTACAGTAATATCTATTATAAACTTACCTCATACTGCTAATATTATACAGTTGTATCTATTATAAACTTACCTCATACTGCTAATATTATACAGTTGTATCTATTATAAACTTACCCCATACTGCTAATATTTAACAGTAATATCTATTATAAACTTACCTCATACTGCTAATATTATACAGTTGTATCTAATATAAACTTACCTCATACTGCTAATATTATACCGTTGTATCTATTATAAACTTACCTCATACTGCTAATATTATACAGTTAAACTATTATAAACTTACCTCATACTGCTAATATTATACAGTTGTATCTATTATAAACTTACCCCATACTGCTAATATTATACAGTTAATCTATTATAAACTTACCTCATACTGCTAATATTATACAGTTAATCTATTATAAACTTACCTCATACTGCTAATATTATACAGTTGTATCTAATATAAACTTACCTCATACTGCTAATATTATACCGTTGTATCTATTATAAACTTACCTCATACTGCTAATATTATACAGTTAAACTATTATAAACTTACCTCATACTGCTAATATTATACAGTTGTATCTATTATAAACTTACCCCATACTGCTAATATTATACAGTTAATCTATTATAAACTTACCCCATACTGCTAATATTATACAGTTAATCTATTATAAACTTACCTCATACTGCTAATATTATAATACAGTTGTATCTATTATAAACTTACCTCGTACTGCTAATATTATACAGTTATATCTATTATAAACTTACCTCATACTGCTAATATTATACAGTTATATCTATTATAAACTTACCTCATACTGCTAATATTATACAGTTGTATCTATTATAAACTTACCTCATACTACTAATATTATACAGTTGTATCTATTATAAACTTACCTCGTACTGCTAATATTATACAGTTATATCTATTATAAACTTACCTTATACTGCTAATATTATACAGTTATATCTATTATAAACTTACCTCATACTGCTAATATTATACAGTTGTATCTATTATAAACTTACCTCATACTGCTAATATTATACAGCTATATCTATTATAAACTTACCTCATACTGCTAATATTATACAGTTGTATCTATTATAAAATTACCTCATACTGCTAATATTATACAGTTGTATTTATTATAAACTTACCTCATACTGCTAATATTATACAGTTGTATCTATTATAAACTTACCTCATACTGCAAATATTACACAGTTAAACTATTATAAACTTACCTCATACTGCTAATATTATACAGTTATATCTATTATAAACTTACCTCATACTGCTAATATTATACAGTTATATCTATTATAAACTTACCTCGTACTGCTAATATTATACAGTTATATCTATTATAAACTTACCTTATACTGCTAATATTATACAGCTGTATCTATTATAAACTTACCTTATACTGCTAATATTATACAGCTATATCTATTATAAACTTACCTCATACTGCTAATATCATACAGTTATATCTATTATAAACTTACCTCATACTGTTAATATTATACAGTTATATCTATTATAAATTTAACTCATACTGCTAATATTATACAGTTATATCTATTATAAACTTACCCCATACTGCTAATATTATACAGTTGTGTCTATTATAAACTTACCTCATACTGCTAATATTATACAGTTAAACTATTATAAACTTACCTCATACTGCTAATATTATACAGTTATATCTATTATAAACTTACCTCATACTGCTAATATTATACAGTTGTATCAATTATAAACTTACCTCATACTGTTAATATTTTACAGTTATATCTATTATAAACTTACCTCATACTGCTAATATTTTACAGTTATATCTATTATAAACTGACCTCATACTGCTAATATTAAACAGTTGTATCTATTATAAACTTACCTCATACTGCTAATATTATACAGTTGTATCTATTATAAACTTACCTCATACTGCTAATATTTTACAGTTGTATCTATTATAAACTTACCTCATACTGCTAATATTATACAGTTGTATCTATTATAAACTTACCTCATACTGCTAATATTTTACAGTTGTATCTGTTATAAACTTACCTCATACAAGCGATATTATTCAAATGACGTCTGACGAGTATAAGCTGCTAAAAGTGATGCTCATACCATCCCTTAACAGATTCATAATCTTGCTCAAGTTCTACGAACAGCAGATGATTTCAATTATAATCGTGTAAAATTTTGTCGAAGGAACAGATCAGGATTTCATGTATTGATAAAAAAAGAATACGTATATACGTGATCATAGACCATCTGAACCATCCAACAACCGAATATTCTTGTATCTTCTGAATTGGAAGTAACCGGATGTGACAATTCTATTGAATTGAAGTGACGGATGTTGCATGCAAGCGGGAGATGCTGACTCTTACTGGGCACCTGGTCTCACTCCCATATCGGGAGTTCACTTTTTTCATGTGGTGGAGGTTATTGTTTGTATGCTTTGGTTCCTGTTTTATACTGATTTTGTAATGCTTCGATTTATGATGTTCATTTCATATGTATATTCATATGAAGCACAATTGGTTGTGTATAAGTAACCGGGCATGATATTTAATCCTCATCAGTTGTACTTAGTGCAAAAGCTACTTTAAGACCATCCTCATTTATTTTAGTGAAGCCCTTATAAGTAGGGGCTTGATATTCATATATTCACTGTTTTGTTTCGATCAGGATTTTTACATACGTATATCGTACACAATAATTTTATCACAGAACGAATTTCTGACAACGCAGGCTTTTTGCCTTTTCTACAAAGATATTTTCTTATCATGACATGCGTGGATACTACACTTGCGTTACATGACGCATCACCTTCCTTAGCACCATCCCTCCAATGATATTTTGAACATATTTTATTTGAAAATGCTACTGAATCGACCTTACATAAAATTTTGAGCCACGCATTCTCTGTAAAGTAAATGCAGAAAAAAAATGATTCAAATTTTAAGAATAAAACCAGAGGGCGCAAGTGAAATGAATTTGGGCAGTGTATGAAAAGTACTTTAGATGGAAGCATCACTGATGAGAATTTAATATTCGAAACACGTGTCTATTGCATGAAAATTGGTTTGAAATTTTCCTCAAGAAGGTACAGAGTTGGAACACATCCGTACTATGACGTTGCATGTTTCATGTGATATATGAAAATAATTATCACGACGCGTTTTAACAGCGTCAATTACAATGTATTTTACAACGCATTCCTCACTTGCAAAGGAGATGGTTTATTAGATAAATAGTCCTCGTGTCTCTGTGAAGCTCATTGGCTTCCTATTTGGTCCTACCTTCTTGGATTCTACACTTGCATTAGATATTTTACATTAACAACACCACCTACAATACCTTCTACATTGCCTTCCTCACTTGCACAGGAGATGGTGCATAAGATAAGAGAAGGGAGGGGATCTCCAACAAGACCATGTTGCAGCACAACAGCAAAACCCGAAAACATCCGATGCGAAAACACTAAAGACGAGCATACCAAGAGACGAAAAAGAGACAAACGACATATCAAAATGAAACACAAAAGACAACACATAAACCAACGAGACGAATGGGTAACCGGTGCCGACTTTGGACGGCCATTTGCCACACAAGTAGCAATCGGTGTGGTTATCCTGGATTACGTGCGCACAACCCTCTCACTTCTTTGATAAGTTGTCCTTCTTGTTTCCCTGGAGCTTGTGTCGTTGTCTCCATCTGTTCGTCCTTTTTTTGGCGTGAGAAAGTTATGTTTTATATTTTTTCGAGAATCCGTAAGCCTCGATTGCATTATCCGGATCGCCACACTGTCTGCTTTTTGTGTGGCAGATAGCCGTCTAAAGTCGGCACCTGTTGCCCATTGGTCTCGTTGGTTTATGTGTTGTCCTTTGTGTTTGATGTTTCTATGCTGAGCGTGGGTGCCCCTTGTCCCTCTTGTGTCTCTTTCAAGACTTGTCAAGACATTCTGGAAATTTTACAAAAATTATTGTCAACTACTTTTGAAATTCGGACCCATACAAGCAACAGAGTATATTACTTCGGGTATTTCGCAACCTGCATTTTATGGTGACATGATCAACAAAATTAGAAGGATCAAAGGTAGACAGAATTACTATCGAAAATGCGTCAGAATCATCAAACGCCTCTTATACCGTGGATATGATCCTAATGTCATCAGACGGACACTAGGCTTGGTACTTGACCAATCTACAGTCTTGTACCAGCGCATCCTTAATACTTGCACGCTGACTGACTGTGACGACGGGACTCCATGACGGGCCCTGTCCAAACCTCTTTAGAGAAGACAGGGCCCCGACCACCTGTCCTCTCTGAATGTCAGTCGGACTCCTCGGGTGATAACATACATTAGCTCTCTACAGCCGGCAGAGCACAGGTCGTATTACGCATGCCCTCTTTTTATATCAATTTACATATTCATCTGTGTTGCTTGGGCCCCTGCGTTTTGCGGTCTTGTTTGTGTGTGGTCATCTGACAATGAGGAGGTTGTTTTACACCATAATTGTACGTTCTTCGAGACCTCTGGATAATCGGAATAGTGGGAGGGTTGTGCGCACGTAATCCAGGATAACCACACCGTCTGCTACTGATGAGGCAGATGGCCGTCCTAAGTCGGAACCGTTTGCCCATTGGTCTCGTTGGTTTATGTGTAGTCATTTGTGTTTTATGTTTTTCTGTGATTTGACGTTCATTGTACTACTGCGTCTCTTTCTGTGCGTGTCATTTTTGTGTTTTACAGTGGGTGTTTTGGGAGGTTGCTGTTGATGCTGCAACTAGGTGTTGTTGGAGATCCCCTCCTTTCCTTTCTGTGCTTGTGTGCTTTGTGTTTTTGCATTGGATGCTGCAATCTGATGTTGGAGATCCCCTCCTTTGTTTGACAGAACCTGATCGGGCGTTTATGTTTGACCTCCATTCACCGATTTGTCCTTCCTTATGTTTTTTTTTAATTCTATAATCAGCCCATGGTCATCCTCTTCCCCTCTGTAAGATCTCACAACATTTAAATATACTGCCGGGTTGCTTAATGTTTTAATCTCTGTGTAATTCTACAGTATGTCAAGAGAGATAACTCTAAAATATAACCAGACTGTAATAGGAAGATAAACAAATCAGTTATTGTGGTTAACAGTCGAGAAGGCAAAATCCTTAGAATTTACACTGGAATAGTTCCGTCTTAATTGCGTAATAAAGTTTTAAATACATTTAAACAAACAAAACGCCGGTCAGTAAGTTACTTTTTATTAACTTTTTCTGCTTTTATTATACCTCTTCTGATTTTTTCCTAAATAAAAAGAGACTCATTAAATTTAATTAATTCCCTGAAAATCGCCTGATATGACTATTTCCCTGCAAAGTGGTGCGTTAGTTGAGAAGACTATTTCCCTAGGGAGTTAGTTTCAAAATGGGGCGGAGCTCCTTTGGAGGTGTGTCAGTATTGACCAACCTGCGCCGTTGAAGGTTGATCGAATGACGCTATTAATACGCGAGCAAAATCTGCCTCGCAGAGCACGGACTGTAATATACACGCACTCTTTTTATATCTATTTACGAATTCATCTGTGTTGCTTGGGCCTATACGTTTTGCGGTCTAGTTTGTGTAAGGTCATCTTACAGTGAGGAGGTTGTTTTACACCACACTTGTCGAGACCTCTGGGTAATTGGAGAAGTGAGAGGGTTGTGCGCACGTAATTCAGGATAATCACACCATTTGCTACTTGCGTGGCAGATGGCCGTCCAAAGTCGGCATCGGTTACCCATTGGTCTCGTCGGTTTATGTGTATTCTTTTGTGTTTGATGTTTGCATATCGTATGTCTTTTTCCGTCTCATACTATGCTCGTCTTTTGTGTTTTTGCATGGGGTGTTTTACTGTTGTTGCTGCAACAGGTTCTTGTTGGTGATCCCCTCCCTTCTTCCTATCCGCTTGGCACATAAATTAAGCCACAATAAAATAAAATTGGAACCATGTGAACCTAAGGGATATGTTTGTTTTAGTACAATGTTTGTTTCGGTATAATAAAACAGTTAAGGTATACCATTTCGGTATAATAAAACAGTTAAAGTATACGATTCTGGTTCCCCTCGACCAGACCTATTTCAGAAACCAAAATCGTGCTAACTTCCTCAATGGTATACTTTAACTGTATCATAAGGCATCCCATGTATAAATTTATTTTTCTTTTTCTCTGATCCTATAAATAGTGCGCAGCTGGTCCAACCTCTAGCTTGCTAGGGGTCCGTTGATGCTCAATTAGGTGTTCTATTGTGAGTGCTGTTGAAATTTTTGTCAGGATCGTCTTTAACTCTTTCAAATTCATAGCATCATTTAAGAACGGATCAATTAGCAGCATGGACCAGACATGAACGTTTCGGGTACTTAACCCTCATCAGTAATCTTCAATTTAAACAAAGCCTGGGTAAGTTATGTAAAACAAATCCGACAAACGTAGCAGATCCACTTTTTAGAAACTGTGAACAGAAATTTTTGAATGCGTTTTAAAAGAAAGGAGGGGATCTCCAACAACACCTAGTTGCAGCATCAACAGCAACCTCCCAAAACACCCACTGTAAAACACAAAAATGACACGCACAGAAAGAGACGCAGTAGTACAATGAACGTCAAATCACAGAAAAACATAAAACACAAATGACTACACATAAACCAACGAGACCAATGGGCAAACGATAAACCGAATTTCATCGGACTGGCTATATGTGTAAAACAAAATCTAAAACATCTAGTCAAAATACTCTTTGATAGAGCTTTGTTGACTCTTCCTGGGCAACTGGTCTCACTCCCATATTGGTTTTTCTTTGTTTGCTTTGGTTCTTGTTTTATCCTGACCAGGAGTCCCCGAGGGCACATGTACCCAAGTTTGATCAACTTCGGTTGATCGTCTATCTCTTTAACGCATTTAAAATTTTCTGTTACAAAATTTCTTGAAATTTCTAAAACGTGGGTCCTGTAGCATCATTTCCCGACCATTCTGCTACGTCTTTCGGTACATTTTTGGACTTAATAATTTTTACACTTTTTGGCCATATTACATTGTTTAGACTGAGGATCACTGACGAGGGTTAAGTACCCGAAACGTGCATGCCTGGTCCATGCTGCAAATTCATCTGCTTTTAAATGATGCTATCGAATTTAAAGACGTTTAACATTTGTATGCCTTCGGTTTATGATTTTCCGAAATATCGATTTTGTACTATTTATTGGGATATGGTCATTATCCATATTTTCATTTGAATTCCCCATCAAAGACGTTTCAGCATAAATCGTATACATCATACGTAAACCATTCATGCCAACAAACAATAAGAAAACCATGAGGCTAGACACAACAACCGTATTAAGAGAACCATTATCCTTCAATCACAACGTGTGAATCTCATGCTCATATCATATCTTTAATTTTGTCATTGTATTTCTTCTTATAGTGGTGTAAGGTATTTTCCACTATGAAGTACTAATATTTCTTTAAAATGAGATAATGAAGATCCTGACGACAATCTTAACAGCATCCACAATTGAAAATAAAATTTTGCATCGACAGACCCTTACAAAGCTACAGGTGGGACCAGGTGCCCGGGAGGAGTAAGCTTACCCTGTTTGGTAGCCGCATCCGCCGTCGATGTTCAAGCACAAAAGGAAAGCAATTTAAGTATTAAAACATGTACTGTCTGATGTTATGTCTATATAGACATTTCTATGGCGACAAGGGAAATATTAAAGCACTTACTGTCAAACCCCTCGCAGAAAGCTCCAATCTTATGAAGAATTTGATGAATTTAGGTAGAGTATCCCTCTGGTTAGAATTGCTGGGGGTTGCCTGGATACCCCTATTTTTTCTATATAGAATATTGTTCAGATTATCAAACAAATATGGTTCTGGGAAAACAACCTTTTATAATTACATTTTATCACTTCTAAAAAAGAATTTTTCTTACTTTTCCAATAGGGTCCAATGTTAAATTCAAACGGCTTAAGTTCTCGGTATAATCAAGAAACCACGAATTAAATTTTGTTTGTATAATAAACAAAGAGTACCTAACTATTATTCAGTCTCAAATTCGAGATGGCAAAGCAAAATCGTGAGAATTCCTATCGAAACGGTAGCGAACCCCGGATTGAACGATATTCCGAAGTGAGACCAGGTGCCCAGGGAGAGTCAGCGTCTCCTGATTGTATGCAATACCCGTCGCAACAGCTCCGTGGAAACCTGTCAAATTCGGTTATTGTCTCGATGTACATTTTGCTGTATAGATCAGGTAAGTATGTCTTGTTTGGTGATGACGACAGCCATTCAATCACAATGTAGAATTTCACTGATCATTCTGGAAAGAGGGATGTTGAACGTCTTCAAATTCAATAGCATCATTCCATACCTGATAAACACATGGACCAGACATGCACACCTCGGGCATCAAACCCTCGTCAGCGATTCTCAGTCAAAACAATGTAAAATGGTCAAAAAGTATGAAAATTATTATGTCCAAAAATATACCAAAAAGACGTAGCAGAATCGGTGGGATCTGATCTGATAAGCTTGGGATCTGATATGCTTTTATAATATCCCCGTAGCGACCGAAGAACTTCCAATGATGATTTTAGCCGTTATGTGATACAACCCTGAAGAAGTAGCTAACTTGTAAGCCGTCTGGCTCTAATGATGAAATCTTCATATTTGGAACATGCCCTGGCGTACCGTATTAGCTGAGAAACAAAAACGTCATAAGCAGGAGAAGACGGAATGTTGCTACTCATGAAATATATCAGGTTTAACATTTGCATATATGGAAATAGAAATATTGAAAAAGTTGTTATTTAGAAAATATGAGCATCTGAGACCTGAGGGATGCTCTACATTAAAACCCCTTTGTAAGCATCCTTACGATGAACCATATTCAATGTTTTAACTTGAAATTTTCTTACTTGGTGCGGCTAGCCAAACAGGATATACTTACTCCTCTCGGGCACCTGGTCCCACCTCTTGATTACTAGGAGTCCTTCGATATTCAATTTTGTGCTCTATTGTGATTGCTGTTGAGATTATTGCCAGGATCTTCTTTAACTTACTTTTATTCGTTCTTTCAATTTTGTGCTGTTACATTTTCGTGTTGTTTCATTTTTTGTGAAATAGTATGTATAGCCTTGTGGTATTTGCGCAACAAATTCTCGACATAAACCACTTCCTGTTTAATGCAGTTTGTAGGAAACACTACCGATTAAGCTTTCAATACATTAACAATATTTTTACACGTAAAGAGCTCGGGCGCAATTTTAAGGAAAACCTTCAATATTTATTGCCAAAGTAATCTGGATTTTCAACCAAAAAAGTACGTTTGATAAACAACAATTTGAGTTTTCTTTTGCACGAGGACAATTTGAATGAAAGTCCATAGAGACCCTATTCCGATTTATTACATCAATTTCATTAAATTTCTTACTACTTTCCCTTAGGGTATAATTTAAAGATTTGTATTTAATGTCGAATGCCTGACGATAGAACAATAAAAGTGATATAAATTAATCGATACATAAATTGAAGAACTACTTTTTATACTCTGTGTTGTATAACTAGTGTTTTTATCTGTGTAATAGAAAATCATGTTATTTTGTTTTATTTTCTTTTATTTTATTTTATTCTATTTTCTTTTATTTTCTTTTATTTTATTTTATTTCATTTTATTTTAAGGTCTGCTTTGAAAAATGTAAGTGTCCAGTTCTGTGCTTAGAGGTATCCAGACAATTGAACATTTTGACAGTTTGACAAGTACACAATAATTTGCATCCGCATGTCAGTTACTTTTACACGAGAATACAAGACTATATATCGATATGTTCTAATTATAAGCGAGTGCCATTTTTTAAGAATTCCGTCGAGTTGTTCTATATATCCCACCCTTTCCCCTTTGTGTTGATAAATGGCCCCTAGCAAAATATCAAATGCAGGTTTAATCCCGATTGTCCCACATTTAGAAAAAATCATATCCCGATCGTCCCACATTTAGAAAAAATCATATCCCGATTGTCCCACATTTTTTGATAAACAAATGCATAATTATAATGAAAACACTCAGTCTATAGTCTGTTTTTAAGTAAAATGATTAAGTTACGATTTGTTACTAGTTATTATGATAACATTTAACATTTTATCTATATCTCTACCGTATATGTATTTATTTTATTTTCATTTTATTTATTCATTTGTGTATTTTCCTCATTATTTAATTAATAATATATATATATATTGATTTCTTAAAAGACAATCCCCCTTTTTAGGTTTGCAATAGGTTCTTCTTTCTATCGATTTATGTCAAGTTCTCTCTCTCTCCCTCTCTCAATGAATCATTGATTGCGCATGTGCGGGCAGAAAAGACGCGGAAATTTTAAGCTCTGAGAAAAAATGTAAAAATATGTGAAAAAGTGACATTTTGGGGTCTTTTGTGGACTGAGGAGTGAATCTTGTGCCTGTAGAATGATATAGGAAGTATTTCAGATGTTTTTTCCTGTTTTTATGGTGAAATACACGGTATGAACTGATTGTTTGCATATACGGTAAGAGATCACCAGAGCGTTACCTATTGTGTCGATGTGTATTGTTATGAGCGAGCCAAATAGTAATGGTAGATGTTGATTTGTACAACATTACAAAGCGTAAACTTTCTGATACGTCTTCTACAGAATTAAGCCCGTCTACTTTGCAAGCTATAAAAAAGCAAAAAGAAGCGAGTATGGATTCTTCTAACCCAGCAAATATTTCACATGATCATCAGGATACGACCCAATCTCCTCAAATTGTACAACGTCCAGCTCCTGCATTTCCTCATTATTTACAAGGGTTCGATAATGATGTATCCAAATTAGTACATGCGGCCTTGCAAGGCGACGCCCCAGGTCAATACCCAAGAGGTAGTGCTCCCTACCAACCACCAACCACCCACCCAACCCAAGGTGTGACATTTACTATTCAACCACCTCCGTTTAGTACAGGTGATATGTCATTCATGTATCCACCAAGCCAGCAATCCACTCCGGCTTCCCATGCACCCCACCCCACCTCTACTGTACAGAACGCACAAGCACTTGCGCCCGGAATTCAGGACATTTCGGATAGTGCCCTTAATAAAATCGTCACTGCTGTTAAATCTGCGTTGGTACAGGAGCTTTATCACATTGTAGATCAGATTGTACGAAGAAAACAAAAAAACCGACTAAACGTATGGACGACCTAGAAATGTACAGCAGGCGGAATTGTGTCAGAGTGTTCGGAGTGTCAGAAGAGAAAGCAGATACTGACAAGGTAATCACCGATATTTGTGAGAAGTTGAAAGTCCCTCTCAATCCAACTGATCTGGCCGTCTCACATAGGGTGGGACCCTCTAAACCTGGTGTGCCACGCCCAATAATCGCGCGAATTAACAACTTCAACGCTAGACATGGGCTGCTACGTGAGAGCAGGAAACAAAAACTAAATAAAATGGAAGGCTACAAAGATGTATATGTAAATCAGGATCTAACTCGGGAGAGATCCAGGATAGCCAGCGAAGCCAGAAAGCTCGTCAAATCCGGTCGCGCGAAGTCCGTTTTCGTCTGGGATGGGAAAATCATAATAGTTGGACATAATGACAAAAAACATCCTGTCACCTCCCTGGACGAGTTAATTGACGCGTCCAAATCGCTGACTGTTTGAGAATATATATTTGCCTCCATCGCACGGTGCCCATAATCAGACACTCCATACTTATTGTAGCTATAACTTTGACTTAGGGTTGTTTCATGGTAGTTAAGCTTACATTGATATTTCTGACTATTCATTTATGTGATTTATTTTTTCCTCTTTTTCATATTTCTATTACGTAAATATCAATTAATATCTTAATTTTCACAAGCGTATATGTGTACAGTAATTGTACAAGCTGGATTAAATAAAAAAGAAGAAGTTGTTTTTTTTTTTGGTTCCTCCAACTATAAAAATTACAACAAAGAAAATAAGCTTTCCTATAGCTTGTTTCTACTGATACGTTGCAATGAATGTTTATTCCAAATAAATCGGAGATCTATAGTTTGTTTCAATAGTAGTATAATACTAGATCATAAGCAGTTATAGTTCATTTCAAACAAATAGAAATCTATTGTTTGTTTCAATTATCTTCAACTAGTAGTATATAATATGTTCCACATTTCAACTTTATATAGAGAAAGCTTAAAGAATCCACCCGAAGGCTACATAAGGTATCATCATGTCCTACTTTTTTTGCATGTTCATTCAAAAGATGTTCATTGCTTTGTACATATGTTATTTGTTCAGTTTATTTTCATTTTCATGTTCAAATTTTCATTTGATTTCAAGTTTGAAGACTTGTTTGTTTGCATACTTGTTGCATATAGTTTTTCGTTTAGTTTCGCATTTCGTTCTGCATTTAGCTTTGCGTTTAATTTTGCATTTAGCTTTGCATTTATTTTTGCATTTAGTTTTGCATTCAGTTCTGCATTTAGCTTTGCATTTAGTTTTGCATTTAGCTTTGCATTTAGTTTTGCATTTAATTTTTTACTATATAAAAGCTTTGTTGTAGAGGGTAATATACGAGGGCTGATTGATATGTTGTGAGCCTCTGTTTTCTGGAATGCAGAAGATATTCTGCTGATAGATTATCTCCAAAAAGGACAAGCAATCAATGATACATACTATGCTTCACTTATGACACAGTTACGGGAAAATATTAAACTTAAGCACCACGGAAAGCTCTCTAGTTAAAGGTGTGTTGTTTCATCAGAACCATGCTCTTGTTCACAAGTATCTCAGTGCCATGGCCGCCATTCATGATCGTGGCTTTCATGTGATTGAGCATCCGTCTTATTCACCTGATCTTGCCCCATCAGACGTTCATCTATTCCCAAACCTGAAAGCAGCTATTTCTTGCACCCACTTTCAGTCCAATGATGACGTCATACTTGCAGTGGCTGGCTTTCTGACCAGTCAAGATAAGGAGATTTTTAAAAGTGGTATTGAGGTCCCTAAACACCGGTGGCAAAAGTGTATAGATACTGAAGGGGATTATATAGAAAAATAAAAATTATGCAAAACGTCTGATAAAATTCAAATCCATCAATACGAGGCTCACACCATATTAATCAGCCCTCATACAAGTATTGCAGAATATTTCATTTTCTCAATGTTTGTATCTAGTAAACCTCGAATGCAGAAAGCTTTTTTGAAGACCTATACCTTTCGCAGAAAAATTCAAAAGAAAAGGGGCATTGGAACTGTTTCTACAAACAAAGGTCCCATCCTATACTTTCATATTCTTAAATCTATTATATTATATAATCAGTAATAGTTGTGAAAATTCTTGTGGGATCCAGAGACCGAAGCTTTGGAACTTCTTCACTTCACAGAAGATGTTTGTGTATAAGGGTACAACACTAAACTAGAACTGCCCTAAAGTGACGAATTATACCCCCGCGGGACGTTCTTCTCTAAACGGATTCATTTATGACATAGGGATCTATATGTTAAACATCAAAGCCATATCCCTTACAGTTAAAAAGAAGGTCAAAGGTCAAGGTCACTAGGTCAAAAACCATGGCATCAAATAAAAGGTCTAATCGTGAAAAATATACATGTTAAATATCAAAGCCCTATCCCCTATAGTTTAAAAATAGGTCAAAGGTCAAGGTCACTAAGTCAAAAGTCATGGTATCAAATGAAAGCTCTCATCATGAGGAATCTATTTCTGAAATATCAAAGCCCTATCCCTTATTATTAAAAAGTAGATCAAAGGTCAATATCAAGGTCACTAGGTCAAAAGTCATGATCTCAAACGAAATCTCTCATCATGAGGAATATATATCTGAAATATCAAAGCCCTACCCCTTATAGTGTAAAAGTAGGTCAAAGGTCAAAAGTAGGTCAAAGGTCAAGGTCACAAGGTAAAAAGTCATGGTATTAAATGAAAGGTCTAGTCATGAGGAATATATATGTGAAATACCAATGCCCTATTACTTATAGTTTAAAAGTAGGTCAAAGGTCAAGGTTAAGGCCACAAGCCCAAATGTCATGGAGTTATACTTGTTATGATGAATGCGTGTATGAAATATTAAATCCTTATAACTTATACTTGAAGAGATATTCGCTGGAAGAACTTCTTAACCAAAATATAACTATAAGGTCAAAGTTCAAAGTTAAGGTCACTAGGTCAAATGTCTTGGTTTCAAAATGTAGTACTGATTATGGTGAATGCATGAAATTTGAAAAGCCTATAACTTATACTTAAAGAGTTATCTGCTTTGAAAACTTCTTAACCGGACGGATGGACAGACGGACAGACAGACAGACGGACAGACAGACAGGGTGTTTCCTATATACCCCCCAAAACTTCGTTTGCGGGCGGTATAATTACATCTTTGTGAAGAAAAACGACGTTTCGACCTCTGTTACAAGGGAGCAGCACGTTTCATTTAATGAATCCTCATTGGAGGTACCATTGGCGGATTTAGAGTGGGGCGTGGGGGGGGGGGGGGGGGCAGAGGTATTTTGTGGCTCAAACTATTATGTGTATGCTTAATTTCTGGTCCTTTGAAGTCAAATTCAGCAAATTTTTGCTGGCTAGCGGCCGCTCGCCATCTAACTTTATTTATTTGCAATTAAAATCCGAAGCCATATAAGTATGATATCCATTTCATACTCAGTAGTCGATTAAATACTGTATCCCCTTCCACACTTCAACTTAATTTTTGAACGGAATGTTTCTTATAAGTATACCATTTATAAGTATACCATTTATAAGTATACCATTTAAGTCAATGTACCATAACTAACAGCGTGAACAGGAAAGGGGATTGGCTTTGGTGTGTAACTCCCCCCCCTCCAAAAAAAGTATTAAAAAAATGTTTCTCTCGGCAGATACTTCAAGCTGTCTGTCTTCGTCAAACAAAACGGTCATTCATCTTAAGGGGGGGGGGGGGATGTGGGTTAGGAACCCGGGCCCCACTAGCACTTCATCCCTCTTGGGCCAATTGATATATTCCACGCGCCCTGTATCCGCCCCTGGGTACTTTAAGCCAAATAATGATTCCAAAATTGAAGATACAAGTCTCATTCGATCCTCATGTATAAGGTATATATAATATTGGCGAGCATAGCATTCCAATTCTAGAAAAAAATCATAATTAATAATTCTTTTTTACATAATTTTGGCAACTTTTCTAGAATCAGTACACTCCTTATTTCTTTTTTTTTTATTATTTCAGAAGCTTGTGACTAGAATTATCTAATTCACACTAACGGCTAGTTTTTCATGCCAAAGGCTCAAGTGAGCTATTGTCATAGTGTTGCGTCTGGCGTCCGTCGTCCGTCGTCGTCGTAAACTTTTCACATTTTAAACTTCTCCAGAATGGCTGAAGGGATTTTGATGAAACTTGGTTGGTATGAAGTACTCATGGTCCCCTACAAGTGTTGTTGTTTTTCATCCGGATCCGTCAACAGGTGGCGCCACCAAAGCCAAAAGTAGGTCAGGGGGGTACCCTCCTTTGACAAACTTCTTCTTCAGAACCGGAGCATGTATCGACAAACCGAAAGCATCAAGATGATCTTGAAAGATGTCTTAAGAAGTGTTGTTATTTTTAGTTCCACTTCGAAGTCAAATTTTTGACGCGTTTTGGACGTCTTCTCTGACTTAGTCAGAAATGCACATTTTTGCACTGTTTCTTTCAATAACTCAATAAGTACGGAAGCGTATAAGTGCCAGATTGACACTCTTTTTTTATTTATTTTCTACACTTTTTTATGTGAATTTTACACTTTTTTCTGTAAATTTTACACTTTTTTCTGAAAATTTTGCACATTAATGTGTAAATTTTACACATTAATGTGTAAATTTTACACTTTTTTCGGTAAATTTTACACTTTTTTCTGAAAATTTTACACTTTTTTCTGAAAATTTTACACTTTTTTCTGTAAATGACAAATATGGATAATGACCATATCCCTGTCTATAGTACAAAATCGATAATTCAGAAAATCAGAAACCGAAGGCATACAAAATCAGGATAAAACAGGAACCAAAGCAAGCAAAAAAAAACCTCCACCATATGAAAAGAAGCGAACTCCCGATATGAGAGTGAGACCAGGTGCCCAGGAAGAGTAAGCATCTCCTGCTTGCATGCAACACCCGTCGCTTCAATTCGGTAGAACTGTCACATCCGGTTACTTCCATTTTGGAAGATATGGAGTACAATCTTTGGTTGGATGGTTCAAATGGCTTATGACAGAATATCATCCACCATTCTGGATAGTAGGACATCATAGTGTATGACGAGTTCCCCATATCGACCGTAGAACTTCCTCAGTGACGATGTTAGTCGGTCACAAACATATTCCAGACTGAGAAGCTTATCTGAAGGACGCCTAGCTCTCAGAACAAAATCCATATATTTGGTACTTGCTCTGGCATAGCGTATCAACTGAGATATGAACACGCCATAAGCAGGCGATGAAGGGATGTTGCTACTCAGAAAAGGAAAGTTCGTAATGCTGAAATTGAAGTCGTCACGTTTGTCATAGAGTGAGGTGTTCATGTGACCATCAGTGTCGTAGGACAACATTATGTCCAAATAGGATGCTGAATTATTTGTCTCTGTAGTTTCTTTGATACTGCTCAGGTAATCCGCCAATTTTGGATTATTGATGGACAACACATCGTCTAGTGAAGTTAAAGTCAGAAGCTAAGTATCTTTTCCCTTCAGAGACCAAAGATTGAATGAATTCAGTTTCGTACCAGTAAAGGAAAATGTCGGCAAGCAGTGGGGCACAATTGGTCCCCATTGGAATTCCGACAATTTGCTGGAAGACCTTTCCTCCAAACACCACAAAAATGTTGTCGATCAGAAAGTTTAACATCTATAATGTCTGTTTCAGTGTACTTATTTTCAGAATCTGACTTTTCTTTTACAAAGTAGGTTTTGTCATAGTTAACAACAATAAATTTGTATTTGCGATTACCGTTCTTACTTGTAAACGCATACTTATAATTTTTGCGAGTCTTTCTTTCAATTTAGAATGTGGAATTGTAGTGTAAAGTGTCGAAAAATCAAAGGCTTTGATCGAATGGACTCTACTAAAATGAGTGGATTTCAGATGTTCTAAAAGTTCCTTCGAATTCTTCAAAATCCACATCTGGTTGATACCACTGCGAGAATATACTGTCGAACAATATTTTTGTAGCCCAGATTTGATTTCAGATAAAACTTTGGTGAGTAAGATCGATACAGATTTTGTAGAACATTTTGAGGAACCAGCGATGAAACGTTGTTTGTACGGATTCTTATGCATTTTAGGTATGCAGTATAAGTATGGTAAATCTAAATCTACATTGGTAGTGTCGAAGCCAAAGGAAGCAAGAGCTGATTTGTGGTTATCGATTATTTGAGAGGCAGAAAGGTTTGTTAGGGTGTAAGTGTAAGTTTTACACTTTTTTCAGTGAATTTTACACTTTTTTCTGTAGATTTTACACTTTTTCTATTAATTTTACACATTAATGTGTAAATTTTACACTTTTTTTGTGAATTTTACCCTTTTTTGTGTAAATTTTACACTTTTTCCTGTAAATTTTACACTTTTTTTCTCTAAATTTTACACTTTTGTCTGTAAATTTTACACATTAATGTGTAACTTTTACACATTTTTCTGTAAAATTTACACTTTTTTTCTGTAAATTTTACACTTTTTGTGTACATTTGTGCAAAAAAGTTAATGTGAATTGGTGTAGTCACTACGCAGTACTTCCACATGGTTACTTTTCGGTATTGATGGCGCTTTCTAGACCATAGAAATTAAACGGTTACATTTGTATCATTGTATAACAATTGTAATGTAGCTTTTCCCCTTTAATCTATTGATATAATTTAATTATCAAAACTAAACTCAGTGGTGGATCCAACACCCTGTATCCTGAGCAGGGGCTTGTCGAACGTTGTCGAGTTTAATCGGAGTTTCTTTAGGGGGGTTAGATCGATATAGGAGAAGAATCTTCTCTCTTGTCGAGTTTTAGGCTTTTCTTCCAGATCGTAATTTTTCTGGGTTTAAAACAAAAAGAAAAATGGCGACGCCCCAGAAAGAGGCGCATGTCACTGACCGGGCAACCTATCCCTTAAGGGGTATCAGCCACTAGGACGCCCTATTCTCGCCATCTTTTCCGACTCTTCGACTTGCGAAAATATATATAGATGAAATACATTGTGTAGATAAATGAAAAAAATATAAACAGATCAATGATTTATGAAATGAACTGCAATAGATTCCGATACATAAAAGATTAAAATTTACTCAATTTTAATTTCAATAATCGATCAATTGAGGAATAAAAAAGATGTAATAAAGCAGGAACATGTATAAACAATCTAAGATCTAATCATATCAGAAGTCCACATGTAATAAGATGGTTATTTGAGTCTTGGGAATCCTCAAGGGGGATTAACATGTCTCCAAAGAATACATGTCATGCAGGTATAGTGATCGTCCTCATTAAATACATGTAGTCAGATTTATACTCCCCATTCACCCAAAGAATCTGGGTGGGGTTACAGAGAATTTTTCAACGGAACTTACAAAAAATATATATTTTCCAGCGGGGATGCCTTTGTATATTCGCATTTATTTGGATGTGAAATAACTCAGATTAGTTATACTACAAGTATTAGCTTTTACAAAAAGCTTGCCGTCAATTAGCTGACTGTAAATGTTGTAAAAAATTGGAAGAAAATGCATTTACTAATCGCACATTTCCGGGCTATTCCACGTTTTTACCGATTCAAGTGACGGAAATTTCCGATAATTTGCGATTGTTATAGGACGTATCGGTACAAAGACTTTTCGATGCATATTTCGGAATAAAATACACTGATGCGATATGACTTTCATTTGTCAAGTCATCTAGACTCTTAAGCCGACCTGGTGAAAGAATCTTATACATAGGTTCTGAATAACCTAGACGGATATTTGTATTTTATGCAATTGTTATCCAATCATATTGCCAAGAAGTATTCTATCCGTGCAAGTAGGTTACGAATGATTACAGTATACCGTCAGTCATGACTGACGGTAATTTGAAAGAAAATAAATGGGCGAGCAGTAGCGAGCCAGAAAATTTTATGAAAACTGCCCTAATAATTGCGGCTAGCTAGGCAGGGGATGCACCTCTAGCTTGCTGACAGTGTTCAATTTCGTTCTCTATTGTGAGTGCTGTCTGATCTTCTTTATCTCATTGAAGATTTCCTTGATAAATTGTTGTTAAAATAACAAAAATACAACAATATTGATATGTTATAGTATGTATTTCCCGAAAAGTGGGGAGAAGGCCACAAACATGGTTGTGCCCCCCCCCCCTGCTGCTCCATTCTCCTACGCACTCCTAATTTAAACAATTACACAATACAGGAAGAGAAAGCACGCTTCGTCCTCTTTAGTCAGCTTCTATATACCATCGTCGGCACGAATCACAGGATCACTTTTAATAATAAAAATACTATTGGTGTTATATAGTAGTTTTCCCATGGTAGCCACCTCCCCCCCCCCCCGGAAAAAAACTGCTATATAGTAGATTTTTCCTCGTTGGAAAGACTGCTATATATTAGTCTTTCCCCCATAACAGATTTTCCCCCTTACCGCTACTGATTTGGATTTTATCTTTTTTTTTGATTATTTTGCATTCATTTCGATTTTCGATTGGTTATGATATGGACCCAACTCGAAAAGCTCACCCAGTTTGTCTTATATTATTTGTCTTTGTATCTGTCTTTTTGTCTATTTCTCTGTGTCTGTCTTTATGTATGCCCTTTCCTTTCTTTCAATAAAAAATCTTGTCTGTTTGTACGTGTGTATATTTACATGTCTGTATCATTTCTGTTTGTCCGTCCGTCTGTGTGTGTGTCTGTCTGACAGTGTATCTGTGCTTTGTGTTTGATGGTTTTTATGGTTGTCGTATGTGTGTGTCTGTCTTGTCTGTCTATCTGTGTATGTTTTTTAGTGTCTGTCTATCTGTGGGTGAGTGCCTCTGTATATCTTTTTGAGTCTGTTTTCCTTTCTGTCTGGATATCGTCCAGTGTGTGTCTGTCTGTGCGTGTATCTGTGAGTTTTTCAGCCTGTATCTTTCTGCATGTATTTATCTTTTTACTTGTCTGTATATGTGAAAGGGTGTTTGTTTCAGTCAGTCTGTTATTTTGTGTTTAGGTGTCTGTCTCTCTCTTAGTTTGTCTTTCTTCTGTCAACGGAAATTTTCTGAAATGCTGTGACAAATTGAGGTGATACTGAAAATCATAGGAATGTGTATTTGTCTTTTTGATGTTAATATGTCCATGTCTGTCTACGAGTGAGTACGTCTGTTTGAGTTTATATGTCTGTCTTTCTGTCTGTCTATCTGTGAGATTCTCTGTATGTAGGTCTGTGTCTATCTGTCAGTCTTTGTGTCTGTTTTTGTTACTGTCATATAGTATATATCTGTTTTTCTTTGTAGTTGTCCGTCTCATGCTTATCTGTCTTTTCTGTCTGTATGTCGCTGTGTGTCTGTCAGACTCTTTATCTCTTTTTGATCGCATATTTGTCTTTATGTTTGTCCGTCTTTGTGTGCCCTATTCATATGTCTGTCTTTGTGTCAATTCATTTATGTGCCTGTCTGTGTGTCTATTAGTGTCAGTGTGTCTGTCTTTAAGTGTCTCTGTGTTTGTCTATCTGTCTGTCTGATTTACTGTTTGTATGCCAGTCCGTATGTCTTCTTTATATATCTTTGCCATTCTGCCAGTCAAACTGTCTGTCTTGAAATTATTGTTACTCAAGATTAGCTTTGAAAGGTCAAGGACGAATGTGTGACTACAGTTTAAACCTCTAAGTTAAGGCCAATCAAATAGAAGGTCAATACGAAATATATCAAGTGTTTTCATGTAAAGTTTTGAAATCAACGTAATATATAAATCTACTATAACATGGGGGAAAGTTTACTATATGGCAGAATTTCCCTCATGGAAAAACTACTATGTAGTACATTTTACGGGGGGGGCACTATATAGCCATTTTTCCAGGAGAAAGATGGCTATGGGGAAAGACTACTATATAACACCGGTATTGTTCACTGATATTAATAATAGTATAGGGATTGTATGGTATTCAAAATCAGTTACTGATATTTTTACATTAAAATTAAAAAATGCATTAGTGTGTTTGTGAGGGTATGTGTGTTTGTGTTTCCTCGAGCAATTCTTCGATAAGATACCAACTCGCGATAGTAAAAACAAATATTGAATTACTAAGTATCACAAGCGAATTGAACCATGTAAACTGGCCAACACTAGAAAACGAAAGAAACATACAAACAAGACAAGATATTTATTTCTCATAAACAAATGACTTACAAAGGTACAGAGGCACAATGCTTTATACATTTATCATAGGTTCCAACATACAGTATTAGTTTCGTATTCGAAGAAATGGCCAGGGTATTTCTATGTGTTGAGACTTAAATATTTTGAGGTCTATATGAGTTTGGACGGATGTGAAGAAGAGAACTGGACATCAGTTTTAGCCATTGATTCATATAGTAAACAGCCAAAGGAAATGAAGACGAAGCGAGTAATGCGCGTCCTGGGCTCAGGACGTCGGTAGTGACGGAGGGGTATACGTACTTCACACTCTTCGGGATATATCTGAAAATTCTAGATCTGATGATAAAAGCTACTGATGTTCTCGTTCAATTCAGTATTAAATGATGTAGATCATGTTTTGAGAACATTATGCTGTATTGACGTCACTACTTCGGCTACTGCATCCATTGAACGCATGCGCTCGACTGCCATTTTCACATTGTTCGATACTGATTAACGATTAAACGGTAAATTTGGTTGTACTGGTTTACACATCTTATGTAGGTTTAGATGCTTTGATTATACTAAGGTCTGGTTCATAAAGTTATGTAAACTGCTTTAAAAGTCTAATGACTTCAACATAAGCATGACGCGCATACATGTACTTTTTGCGCCGTCGGAACACTGCGCGAAAACTATATATTTGAACCATAAGTGTATGTTCCCTTTTGGGAATGCCCTCCTACTCTGTTTCTATAGGGGTGCTCCTTATTCATAGATGATATCTGATGCATACGTACATACTGAAATGTAAGAGATGTCAATGCATTGCTCTGAAAATGGCTAGTTCTGACTGGTTTTTATCTTTCGCTTAAACAATGTCAGTCAACAATCGCAGATTGCTGGCAACCACTTTAATTTCGGGTCGCTTCAACATTTCAACCCGAAATTCAGTTGTTTCCCTAATTTTACATCCAAATTCACATCGGAAGGCGGTCATCATTTGTTTATAAAGAAAGAAAATTAATATTTTCAACAAGATTAACACTTGTCATTCTATCTGTTTGCATAAATCAGCAATGTTCGCTTACATAGTTGAATTTATGTATAACCTAAGGATCTTGGCAATGTCCTACACAGTACTACAAATGCATCATCGCGATACTTTTTGTGATAAAAGACTTCAAAAAAGGGGAAAATTTACAGAAAAAAGTGTAAAATTTACAGAAAAAAGTGTAAAATTTACAGAGAAATGTGTAAAAACAGAAAAAAAAAAGTATAAAATTTAGAGAAAAAAATGTAAAATTTACTGAAAAAAATGTAGAATTTACACATTAATGTGTGAAATTTACAGGAAAAAGTGTAAAATCTACAGAAAAAAGTGTAAAATCTACAGAAAAAAGTGTAAAATTTACACATTAATGTGTTATATTTACATAAAAAAGTATAAAATTTACAGAAAAAATGTAAAATTTACAGAAAAAAATGTAAAATTTACAGAAAAAATGTAAAATTTACAGAAAAAAGTATAAAATTTACAAAAAAAGCATAAAATTTACAGAAAAAAAATTAAAATTTACTGAAAAATATGTAGAATTTACACATTAATGTGTAAAATTTACAGGAAAAAGTGTAAAATTAACAGAAAAAAGTGTAAAATTAACAGAAAAAAGTGTAAAATTTACACATAAATGTGTTAAATTTACATAAAAAAGTATAAAATTTACAGAAAAAAGGTGTAAAATATGCACATTAATGTGTAAAATTTACAGAACAAAGTATAAAATTTACAGAAAAAAGTGTAAAATTTACAGAAAAGAGTGTAAAGGGCAAGGGGCGGTAAGGGCCAAAATCGGCCCAATTTCAAAACTGGGACAAGCATTGGTCATTGAAAATACAGGATTTACAGAGTATAAATCAATTTAAATTTTGAGAATAGGACATCTCTTTGCGATTCTACACTAATTTGAAGACCAGATGGTCAGCCATATTTTACACTGATTTTGATGTCATATGACGTTACGATCATATTGTAATGTGACGTTGTCTATAGGTAATTTGCTGCTATATTCTAATACTATTTATGCTATAATAATTAATTGTGTAGATAAACTATCAATATCACGATATAATACTAGTATATGTACATGGTAGGTTCCACTATTATATAATGAGGGGTAATTGGGACACCCCTTTGTTGACTGATGGAAATCTTAAGCGACATATCAATGTTAATATAATTATACTTTTCACAAAGGCCTTAAAAAGTACATGAGTGTGTATTTCCGGTACATGTAACCCAGCAGACCATATTTAACCCCCCCCCCCCTTCTGGCTCAATTTTTTTCTCGTCCGATTTATCCCAGAAGACCAACCCAGATAAAGCAAAAAAAAAATAAAATAAAAATAAAAAAAATAACGAAGCCCCACCCCCTTTCGCACAAAGTCATTGATTCAGAATTGTTGGCATTATTTGATTATGCTTTTTTCAGTTTACTTTGCATTGTGATGTCTTTTCTAACGTTTGTTGATTTGCGAATACAGAGGGGTATGAGCGGGCTCCGATCCCCTCTTTGTGGTGGTCAACATTGCCTTTTCTAATAGAAATGTTTTTTTTTTCTATTTTAAAAAAGTTTGTTAGCTAGCTACCGCTCGCCAGTTTCAAGAAGTACCTTGCATGTCTCAATTTGATGCATCCCTTATTAAAAAATAAAAAAGATTTTGAAATAAATAAATAATTCAATTATGCGTTGGCTGCCGTACCGCTCAATAAGACTTTTCTTGATTTTCATCTCCTTTTTTCTATGAACAATTTTCTTTAAAACTTGTCTTCGCCACCTTTCTCTGAGACCCTAGATTCGCAACTGCATGATTATATAATTACACACGTTGTTTTTACATAGAAAAGGGATCGATTAAGAACTTCAAAAGTATGCTAATAAAGTTTATTAGTAATCAATAATTTAAACATAAAACTGTGTATCATAGCGCCACCTATAATACCTTCCATAATCCAGTTCCGCACTCAATAATTTCTACTGTAGTTTTGCATCATTTTACAGTCTATTTAAAATTCAGCTCTCTTTATTTCGTTAACTACATAGATTACATAATAAAGAGAGCTGAATTTTTGTTAGACTGATCATTTCATTAAGTACGTTTTGCTGTTGGTAAAGTAGGGATATTTCCTACTGTCTGAGCGCCCTGATCCTCGCGGTAAAACTCAATTTATGACATGGGATTCGCCGATACCCTGTAAGTTTTTGTAAAACACACGCATGGTAATCCCTATATATATATTAAAATAAATATTCCCGAATTAAGATGATGATTCTTTTTATTTTATTCATTTATTTATTTATATCTATTTACTACACATTCGTTTATTATACAAATACAATTGGGATTAATTAATTAATTAATTTATTTATTTATTCATTTATCTATTTATCAATTAATTAATTAATTAATTTATTTATTTATTTATTTATTTATTTATTTATTTATTTATTATTTATTCATTTATCTATTTATTTTCTTTTATTATTTATCTACTTATTTATCTATCTATTTACGCATCTTTTTTCTTTTCTTTCTTTTTTTTTTTGGTTTCTTCTACTAAACCATAATATATCAACTATATATAACGTATATTAGAAAAGACTGTTTGTTCTAACTTATTTTTTTTCTAGTATTTATAATAATACATTTCTAGAAAGAAACTTTATAAAATTAATATGCAAACTGTTTTTATTCATAAATTCCAAGGAGCATAAGCCATTTATTCTCTAGAGCCAGCGGAGTGGTTTAATTTCAAGTATATACACAGACACCGGTTATGTAACGTTTGACCCCATGCAAATTGCATGTCAATTGGAATTCAGTTCTATAGTCAAGGGCAGTGCGACGCCGTGACAAGTACACAGTTGATGCATGCAATCGCGGCATGTTATTAACGTTTGACCCCATGCAAATTGCATGTCAATTGGAATTCAGTTCTAAAGTCGGGGGCGGTGCGACACGGTGACAAGTACACGGTTACTGCATGACGCAGCATGTTAGTATGTAGCTCCGCTCGGAAATATCTTCTATGGAGAGAGAGAGGGGGAGAGAGAGGTAATTTTCGTCATGTTTATAATTTTAATAAAATTCGAAAAATCAGCTTGAATGTACTTTACACAAATATACGTACTCAGTCATGCATCTATTAAAAAATCTGAAGTTATAAGTACATGACGTATGTACATATATATATATATATAAAAAAGATATAAAAGCACAAAAAAAAAATACAAGTACATATTCGTGTATCCAGAGGGCTCAAGGGATGTACTGTCCCTTCCGCTGGGTTTAAACACGTTTAGTGTCGTGGTCGCTTGTACCTTTTTTTGTGCTTTTATATCTTTTTTTCCAAGCGACATGCATTCGCCCTTTGTTGGGCTGATCCGACATTGTCTGAATAGTGAACGTGGTTGTTTTCACCTCTTTTGTGCTGTCTATATTATTTTTTTCTAGAAAACAACATTGCATTCCTTTTTTGGGATCCGTTCCTATTCTTGTGAATATGGTGTATGTTACTGTGTGTATGTATTGTCAGTTTAGTTGTATCATGAACTCAAACTTGTCGCACCGGTCCTCTGAGACAGCTCTTTCTATGTTTTATAGCTAATAGATGTATTAATTACGTTAAATACATGAAAATTCGGGTCGCCGTTGAACATTATGATGTCGGGTTTTGAGTGCTTTCAAGAAGTTTCAGACTTCTGTCAATTTTTAGAGTCTTTACTTGCTATTTTTATGAGATAGGTTCTGCTTGATTTTCCCTCACGGGTACTTTTTCTTAACACGCCCTATTTATTCTGATTGGATACGGAGGTCAATCTCCGAAACCGACGACGGTAGCTAGATTCGTTCTTTACACCTTATAATTTTTCATTTTTACAGTTTGTATTTTTAACCTCCTTTATGTGGGCCTCTCGTGATATGACTTTCTATTCACACTGACCCGCGCGTTGTCAGTTTAGTGAGTATCTCTCTTCAGGACGGACGTGTTTTTAATTGGGGGATTTTTCGTTTCATTTTACTTAGTCAATCGAGTCCCTTACGTTTATATAGAGTGGGGGAGGCGGTATTTTGTTTGATTTTACTCACTTGATAATATGTTACTTAATCAATCAGGGAGCATCTTTTCAGCTTTTTTTTTTTTTTTTTATTTTGAACCTATAGAAGTCTTGGACGTGTTTCTATCGATCCGTCCTTCCAGACTTTTTGGCAGCGGGTGTTGCATGCAAACAGGAGACGCTGACTCTACCTAGGCACCTGGTCTCGCCCCTCGCGGGGTCTGCTTTGGTTCATGAATTGAGAATATTACCTACCTGGCTACTAGTTATAGCCTTTCGAGCTTCAGTATAGTACAGGTTCTGACTAGCATGAGAGTGTGTGTATGTTTTTTTTTATGTACTTGTGTCCGAACGGAATGAGGGACGTACTGTCCCTTGTTCCGTCTGGATACAAGTACATATTCGTGTATCCAGAGGGCTCAAGGGATGTACTGTCCCTTCCGCTGGGTTTAAACACGTTTAGTGTCGTGGTCGCTTGTACCTTTTTTTGTGCTTTTATATATATATATATATATATATATAT
Source organism: Pinctada imbricata (assembly GCA_033119305.1). Lineage (NCBI taxonomy): Eukaryota > Metazoa > Mollusca > Bivalvia > Pterioida > Pteriidae > Pinctada > Pinctada imbricata. Next base: position 45,983,648 of record VSWD01000002.1, read on the forward strand.
ATATATATATATATATATATATATATATATATATATATATATATATATAAAAGCACAAAAAAGGTACAAGCGACCACGACACTAAACGCGCTGATCCGACATTGTCTGAATAGTGAACGTGGTTGTTTTCACCTCTTTTGTGCTGTCTATATATATATATATATATATATATATATATACTGTACGTTTCAACATAGTGTAATGTAGTTTAATGAGTAAATAAAGCCTAGAAAAGGGTAGACTAGGCAGTGGTGGATCCAGTGCCTCCTTTACTGGGGGTCAAGGGGCGAATTTTGTCGATTTTTAACGAAAATGTCTGATTTTGGAAAATTGTGGGTCAGTGCAGGGGGCGGACGCCCATCCGCCTCCTCCCTCGAATTTGCCACTGCTAGGATCGAAGCTTATACTGAAGCTCATACTGCCAGCAGCGAGAGAGAGACTCAGATATGCATAAAATGAATAAAGGCAAGAAAAAGACTGATAGGAAACATATTAGAAATATGTTTATTTCCTAGTATCTCATTCAAACTGAATATAACTAATAGAGTATAATTCAAGATCAATGTAAGTATGTTTGTCTGTTCTTTGTATTGTGACCCGCTTATAGATCTGCATACTAGCATCTATACAAAAAACTAACAATAATTAAGATATAACGATTTATAACAACATATGAAATTCTTTTTTAAAAATCGATTTTGAAAGAAATAAGGCACGGTCCATTTGAGATTCGGGAAGGGGGGGTTGTCAGAGCAAGATAATTTTTTCGCCTCGGACCGGAGCAAAATTATTTTTTTCTTGCAGAGTTGGAGCAAGAAATTTTTTTCAGACATATGGTGTGCAATATATTAAGATTATATTGTTTGTGTTTTATTGATAGAGCCGGGAATTTTTTTGGAATTTTAAGCGAAATTTTATAGTAATTCTTCAATTTCAGATTACTTGTAAGAACAAGATTATTTTTTTTCTGACACATTATAAGCAAATTTTTTTTTTCATCAAAATTCAGAGCAAAATTATTTTTATTAAAAAAAAAAACCCAAGCCCCCCCCCCTTCCCTCCAGGATATCAAATTGACCGTGCCTAATACAATTTAAAAATCAATTAATCTACATTGATCAGCTTTTTATTGTCATGGTACAACATAGGAGGATCCAGGATTTGGGAGGAACCAGCACTGGGTGAAAAAACAAGTTTACGCAATGCGTAATCTATATGGAAACTTTGCAGAAACCTGAAGTTTCCATATTGTTTACGCAAGGATTCCGTCGCTGAAACTCAAGTTTACGCTATGCGTAACCCGACTACCCGCTCAAATTCCAAATGGTTTACACAAGCGTAATCTTGTAATTTCCATCAAGTTTCCGCAACTGAAACTTAAAGGCACCAACTTGCGTAATCAATTGAAACTTCAGGATTCCAGATAGTTTACGCATATTTTACCTTGCGTAAACTTGATTGCCGTTTTATGATATAAAGGTTCTGCTTGCGTAAACCATATGGAAACATGCGTAAACTATTTGGAATCTGAATCAAAACAAGTTTACGCATTGCGTAAACCATTTGGAATCTTTCAATATTAAGTTCAGGCTAGCGTAAACCATATAGAATCTGACGTTATAAAAGTTTTCAAATGTGTAATCTTGTTGAAACTTGCGTAAACCATTTGGAATCTGAATAAACACTGGTTTATGCAGTGTGTAAACCATTTGGAATCTTACTATATCAAGTTCAGTCTTGCGTAAACCATTTGGAATCTTACTTGAGTCTTGCGTAAACCATTTGGAATCTTACTTGAGTCTTGCGTAAACCATTTGGAATCTTACAATATCAAGTTCAGTCTTGCGTAAACCATTTGGAATCTTACAATATCAAGTTCAGACTTGCGTAAACCATTTGGAATCTTACAATATCATGTTTAGACTTGCGTAAACCAGTTGGAAACCATGTGTATGAAAGTTTCCAAATGTGTAATCTTGTTGAAACTAGCGTAAACTATTTGTAACCTTGATGTTCTAAAGTTTACATAGTGTGTAAATTGCGAGGAACTAATGCTTCAAGTGTAATTACAGAATAAACCAGCAGAAGGTTTTGAAAACCATGTACTGATGTAGAAACTCAAAAGTTAACGAGTTTTCAATGCATCCCCAAATAGCAAGAATATCTTGATATCAGCAAATTATTTTTCATCTACATTGCCTTATGTTACTAAAAAAAGACCAAATAATGTAGAATGAAACAAGTATTTAATTTTTATATTAATAATCATGTAATAAATTTATATATCAAAATGTAGCAAGAAACACATACAAAGGAAAAGAGTAGCCTAACAGCATTTTCATATTTTTCCATTTTGTCTAGATGTGAAAACTATTTTCAAAATCTGAGTAAAATAAGAGACACTATTCTTGGACATAATTTCAAAAATCATGAAGAGGAAAATAATATATGTTTATGAAACATTAATGTACTTCTGTCATCTACAATAATAGCTGTAGTCTGAAAAGTATGCAAAACTTCCAGGCAAAGGTCACTAGGTCAAGACAATTGGTATCACAAGGAATTTTTAGAATGGTCTTATCACTAGAAATACACTGTCAAATGAACTATGAAAGCCCTGTAACTTATCATTTAAAAGTTATGTCCAAGGTTAGTTTTAAAAAGAAGGTGGTCAAACTCTAAAGTCGAGGACAAAATTTTGGTATCAGAGAGTAAGAGACAAGATTTCAACATTTCTCTTCAATTTGGCCTTCCAGATATGGACATGACACATCCTTGGGTTCTGGGCATCAAGTTTGTGACTATACATGTATTATCTAAATTTATGAAAGGGATTAAAAGTTATAAAACATAAATGATTGTATGATAGATGGACAACAGACCGGGTAATTCCTATTAATCAAGATATAATTCCTTAAATTATGTTTACATGTGATATATGTCCCTTAACAACATTGATTATATTATGCATGTGTTGAAAATTGATTTGATAGCTTCAAAGTAAAAAATCCACATAATGTCAGTATGTTACAAATTTGTAACCATTTCAAAAGTTTGTCACTATTGATGATATTGGTCTGCTAGCCACAAAAATTGTGCTGAGGTTAAATTTCCCTGAATTAACTGCATCAGCTCATGAATCTTCTTTAGATGCTGAAAATAAATGCAAAGTAACAATTTATAAATACATGCAACAATACAAGAGTACAATAATCATTAAATACCAGAATTCTTTGATGAGACTGAAGCTCTCCTGGTTGTTTGCTTAAATAAATCTAAGTGACACCCATTTTCCAGGACCCTGGGGATCAGGGTCTAAAACAAAATACAAGACCAGAAAATGATTGATGTAATGGAAAAGAATAACTCTCTAGTCTCTACTAATTGTACTTTCTGAGAATTTGTGCTCATAGAGTTTGGTGCTCATAGAGCTATATAGGGGAAAATGACCACACCCATTTTCCAAGACCCTGGGGGTCAGGGGTTCAAACAAAATACAAGGTACATATCTACTGTCCTGTTCATTAAATACAGAGCACCCTGTTTTGTATATTTTCTCAGCCGTCTTAGGAATATTCCAAATATTTATTGTCTCCGTAGATTGAACTCCTTAGTCGTAACAGAAAATGTGCATGAACTCACCTTTTCCACTGTATTTAACCTGCCATACGGCAAATAAAATGTCTACGGGAAATTCCCATGTTAATTTCAGCCTGCCGCCATATTGTTCTCTGTACAAACAATGGTAAACATTGACGTCATGGTGTCCGGCATCATGCATTTTAGACGTTTTTACTATAGAAAATTCACATAGACATTATATTTTCCGTCGTATTTTTTAACTAAGCAATGCACAACCAAAAAGGAGGCATTTTCTGATACACTAAAAGAGTTCGATAGACTGGATATCAATTTTTAAGTTGACAACATTATACTTCAGAGAGAATCGCCAAAACAGGGTGCTCTGAATTTAGTGAACAGGACAGTAGATCAAAGACTATGAATAATGAGAAAACAATTATCTTTCAGTTACAGCAGTTATGGATATTACGTAGAATTCTTTTATATTCGTGCTTTTCCACTTGATAAAAGCCAAGTGGCCGAAAATTTGTGGATATAGAGTGTTCATTGTTATTAGGGCTGTGACGATTCACCACGGTGCTCGATTCACCGTGGTTATTGATTCACTGCGGTTCTTGACGACGGTTCGATACACAATACAAGAAGAGGCCGTATGGTTGACTTATGGCTCGTTGTCGGCATTTAGTTTTATCTTTAAAAAATCAACATGGCGATGCTCGACGCCAAGTCGTCAAAGATTATCTCTGAGTTTTTTTTTTCTAGTCAATACCATACTTCTCGAATCATTCAAATTATGAATGATCTTAATTTGTTGTTGTTTTAATGAAATATCTGACGAATTACAGAAATACCTTCATATCTTATATCTAGATATGACGACGACAATGAGGGTATGGCATTAGCTCTCCGGACTTTTTTGTCCCAGCAAGTTAATAAAGCCTACGCTCACGCAGCAACATACGCCTGTTGGGATTTTTTTCACAACACCAAAATATCTAAGTCCCATAACTCCATTAGGACAAATCGGATGAACCTGAAAATCGAAAGGCAGCTTCCTCTTCAAAGTCTGATCACAATGTACAAATATCATGAATATCTGTTGACGCATTTTCAAATTATTGCGTTCCATGCACCTATATTTTGCCCTAAGCTTAACATGTATGTACATATAACCCCCCCCCCTCCTCCATTACACATAATTTCTGGATAATGTGACAAAAAATTTAAGAATCCATTATATATGTGAAAGAACATCCTTACTACTTGAAGTATACAAAATTTCAAAACATTTCGATCAAAAATAGATTTTTGAATAATTTTTAACTATTTTAGTATATTTTCACTGTATTTTAAAATATCTAAGTCCCATAACTCTGTTACGACAAATCAAATGGACCTGAAAATCGAAAGGCGGCTTCCTCTCCACAGTCCAAACATGATGTATGATTCTAATGCACTCCGTTTGTAACGCGCACTCTGATTGGCTAAGCGACTAAAAAACTGCAAGGGGACTCACATTTCACTGCAGTTTTTGCTATGACGTCATGCGTTGTTATGGCGACGTCGATAAAAGCAGACGTTTTCTAGCTTCTTACTGACCAAAGCATTAGAATAGGGTTACCATACTGATGTTTTACAAAAACTGACAGGGTATCGGCGAATCCCCTGTCAGAAATATCCGTTTTACCGCTTGGCTGACGCCTCGCGGTAAAACTTAATTTCTGACAGGGGATTCGCCGATACCCTGTCAGTTTTTGTAAAACACACGCATGGTAACCCCTAAATATCAATTGTAAATCCGTTGACGCATATTCAAATTATTGCGTTCCATGCGCCTATATTTTGCCCTTAGCTTAACATGTATGTGCATATAACCCACCCCCCCCCCCCCCCCTTCCCATTACACACAATATCTCCATTATGCGACAAAAAAATTAAAAACCCGTTACATATGTCAAAGAACATCCTTTCTACTTGAAGTATACAAAATTTCAAAACATTTCGACCAGAAATAGATTTTTAAATAATTTTTAACTATTTTAGTATATTTTCACTGTATTTTAAAAATCTAAGTCCCATAACTCTGTAACGACATATCGGATGAAAATCGAAAGGCGGCTTCCTCTCCACAGTCCAATCATAACGTATGAATTTCGTGAAAATCCCTTGACGCATAATCAAGTTATTGCGTTCCATAGGCGGACGGACAGACGGACGCCATACCATATACGACCTGTCAAATGACGGGCGTATAAAAATGTTGTATCATGATTGGAATCATATCGTGAGTATTTGTTGCAATACATATCATATCGTGAGCCCTAATTGTTATCAATTATAACTTGATACATGTAAATTGTAATGATGTATAACCAAAAAAAAAAAAAGAATTATAATAATAAACATGATAAATAAAACCTGTGTTTGCGAAATACGAATGCCCCCGTTGGCATCTTTGTCAGTAAAACTGATGAAAAGTAGTTTCACATTTGAGGTAAAGGTCACAAGGTCAAATTAAGTATCCATGGAAAATTCTTGCCACATGGAAATCATGTGTGAAATATGAAAGCCCTATCACTTACCATTCAAAAGCTATGCCCAAGGTTAAAGTTTTTCAAAAGTAGGTCAAACTCCAAGGTCACAAGGTAAAAAATTTTGGTATCCATGGAAAGGTCTTGTCACAAGGAATACACATGTGAAATATGAAAGCCCTATCACTTACCATTCAAAAGTTACACCCAAGGTTAAAGTTTTTTCAAAAGTATGTCAAACTCAAAGGTCAAGGTCACAAGGTCAAACATTTTGGTATCCATGGAAAGGTCTTGCCACAAGAAATGCACATGTGAAATATGAAAACCCTATTACTTACCATTCAAAAGTTATGCCCAAGGTTAATGTTTTTGCGGACAAACAGACAGACATACAGACAGACCAAAAGCGAACTCTGTAAAGTACGATTCAAATCGAACCGACCAAGCATGATCCGAGGGTTACCGAATTTTCAGTTAACCGTGACAGCCCTTACGAAAACCCATCAAAGTATCATGTACGTACTGTAATGTACTTACTGCTATCTTAAACTAGATAACATTTTCATTGCAAACATGGCAAAGGTTCATGCCAGTCATCCTCTACCTAGTGACAGCAAAATGATGACCTGTAAAATGTAAATAAAATCAGATTTCAAGCTTAAATACTTTGTAACATTCTAGAAAGATTAGACCTACCTGAATCTATAAGTAATTATTAAGTTGGTGTGCATACATGTATAAGTGTAGATTTCAGAGAACCGACTGATTTTTATGATTGGAAAGTATAATATTGAAAATATTGGTTGTATATTGCATTTTATCATGTCACAAGGGGGAGGGGGAGGGATTGTATAAGTGTGTTTTGACATCAATTTTGTATGACAGACAAGTACTTGTATATACACAAGATATATAAATCTCATGTACACAGAAAAAAGAGAATCTGTTTACCAATTGAAAAAAATAATATTGGCATACCATCCTTCATGTATATTGTGCAGCATCTTTTACAGAAAGGGCATCCTTTTAGAAGCCATAAGTCCAACATACCAGTGACGTACCAGTGACCACTGAGTATCATCGTGTACATGTAGTAAGGTGGAGATCCATCAACACTACAAAGAGGAATCCAAAATTAAATTTCAATGTTTCAGATCTAAATTTTTTATATAATCAGTCTGAATGTTCCCACATAACAATATTTCCTCCAAATTGGCTAGAGTTATCTCCCTTCTTGAACACATTGAACTACAACCCCATTGGACTCTTCCGAACTAGCCATGCTAACTGTTCGTGTTCTTGAATAAAGACAGGCTCCTTGTTATTGAAAACATACGGTAATCAAAGATTACATAGCTCGCCTAATCGGCCTATACAGGTTTTTGTCAGAAACCAGGTTAAAATTTTTGAAAAATAGGTCAAAGTCCAAGGTCAAGGTCACTAGGGCAAAGGTCATGGTCTCAAATGAAAGGTCTTGTCACAAGGTATCTACATGTGAAATATCAAAGCCCTATCCCTTATAGTTCAAAAAATATAGCCCAGGTTAAAATTTTGTCTACGGACGACGACGACAACGACGATGACGACAACGACGCCGAGGGTATGGCATTAGCTCTCTGGACTTTTTCGTCCCGGCGAGCTAAAAATGATGACGCGATTATTCAAGCAATTGGTGATGAATAGTCATTCTCTGAAGTGCTGACAAATCAAAATATTCAACTTATTCAACACTTATTATGATAAGGAAGGGTAAGATATCATGCATCTTCTCAAGACAAATGTACAAAACCACTGGACCAATGAGAATCGACCTTAAGTGTCCTGATTAGCATACGAAGCGAAGGTTCGAAAATAAAACGGACATGCCCACGGAAATCTACCAAAGACGCTGGCGTAAAATATATAGCAATACCTTCTTACGTTTCATAGATATGTCAGTTACTTGATTATGTAGCACAATCGAATGAAATATCAAAATATGTGTGCTGATTAAGTGGCTAGTGATGACAAACTCTCAAGAGACATAAATTTTGAATGCTCACTCGACATGCTAGATGGCGCTCAGAGAATTGTGGGAAATATAAAATTTTTGATTTGAGATCCAACAAGGGGGAGCAAATTATGTACGCTTGTTTTGAAGAGATTGATATTGCAATACGCATTGGATCAACCCATCATGGGATCGGCCGAGCCCTACCTATAATACTTAAAAAAGCTAAGAAATAAAATTATGAACAATTTGTTTTTAAATCTGACATTGGTTTGCAGCTATGAAAATGCTAGGTGGCCCTAAAGACCCTATCCGTTTTTCACGTCCCCCCCCCCCCCCCCCCCCCCAACTCAAATCATATCCTGTATCCGCCCCTGAAGAATGGTTCCAGGATCTTTCGTCATGTTTGTACCTATTCCTGTTTGTACCGAGATTTTTTGTACGGGATCTTTCGTACCTGTTACTGAGATCTTTCATACATATTGCAGAAAAAAAAAAGATTATGTTTCTGCTATATAGAGCTGATTTACTTGAGCTCCTCAAAATTTGATAGTGGGATCTTTCATACTTATGTCTGGTGTTTGACCATTGTCGGAAACCCACGCATGGTCACGCAAGCTCACCTCCCGTGGGTCATAACGACAGAATTTTCGCTGGATAGCATTACAAAAAATCTAATGTGAGTACTTGTCGGTTAATTTGTTATCAATAGCAAAATATCATCTATTTTATTTTTCCATCAACAAAAGATGCCCTAAATAATCATGATAATGTTGACAGTGATTAATATTTGTTAATTTTAGGAGTTACAAAACAATATTGCTTACATAATGGCTTTAAATGGCTAATTCACTGACAAGTAATCGCATTAGATTTTTGTAATGCTATCCAGCGAAAATTCTGCTGATATGACCCACGGGAGAGCTTGCATGACCGAACTTGGGTTTCTGACGATGGTGTCAGGGATGAAAATTCGTTGAAATTTTCAGGGGCCAAGTGGGCTCCTAAGTCAATAAATTTAGGCGCCCACATCAAAACGATTAACCCACATCAAAATGTATCTAAATTCACATTTTCAAATTTAAGCCCAAACCCTCTTCTCTCCTTGTACAGTGTACATGTTGAGTTTATTTCAAGTACAAGTACCTTTAAATAAATCAATAAATACAGGTAAATCCATTTATAAACATATTACGTACATGTCAGTCGGTCTACAGACAATGACTTTGTGCGCTTTTGGAAACATTAGTTAGTTTTGGTATATACATTTGTACTGATCTAAAATTACAGTACCTCTTTACAAGGAAATAAGAGAGATCTATTCATTTTCCGCGAGAAAGCGAACCGAAAATTTGTCAAATACCCATGAGTTTTTGTTTCCAAACGTTAGTTACGGCAACTATGATACAAGAAAATAATAAAGATTGGAATTTTATGGTCGCCAAGTGGGCAATAAGAAAAACATTTTTGGTAGTCCACACTGAATTTTTAGTCGCATTGGCGAGCGGGCGAGTGCTTATTTGCATCCCTGGGTGTTTGACTGTCTCACGAGTTTATTGGAAAATCATCTATTGGTACGAAAAATCCTGATAATTGGAACGAAAAGTACAAAAGAACTCAATACGGAAAGACTAGAGTTGTAAAATCAGAAAAAAATTTACTATCAATTATCGGAAACTATCGGAGGAGTACATCGATATCAGAATCAGACTTTTTTACTTTAAAATTGTTATATGTTTTGTATCTTCAGAAGGAGAATACTCAGGGCGTACGTATGCAAGTAGATCTTGCAAACAAAGGTATTTATCTCGAGGTTTGCTTTAGACATGATAGAAGGGGGGCCTTCCTTTTTCCTTCTATTAAAGCCAAAACAGTCCAATGCTGCGGACTTAGTACTGCCTAGCTTTAGATGCAAAAGCGATGTATTAAATATCATCGCTTTGGTGAAAACGGTAATGTTCACGGTAAGTACTGCCGGGATATGGATAAATCTGCTCCTCCTCAACCGGTAACTTTACCAAAGCGATCGCGTCTAGTTTTTAGCTCACCTGAGCCAAAGGCTCTAGTGAGCTATTGTCATAGCGATCCGTCCGGCGTCCGTCGTCCGGCGTCTGTCGTCTGTCGTGTGTCTGTCGTAAACTTTTCACATTTTCGACTTCTTCTCAAGAATGGCTAAAGGGATTTTGATGAAACTTGGTAGGTATAAAGTACTAATGATCCCCTACAAGTGTTGTTGTTTTTCGTCCGGATCCCTCAACAGGTGGCGCCACCACAGGCAAAAGTAGGTCACAGGGGGTACCCTCCTTTGACAAACTTCTTCTTCAGAACGGAAGCACGTATCGACAAACCGAAAGCATCAGGATGCTCTACAGAGATGTCTTAAGAAGTGTTGTTATTTTTGGTTCCACTCCGAAGTCAAATTTTTGACGCTTTTTTGACGTCTCTTCGGACTTAGTCAGAAATCCAAATTTTTGCACTATTTCTTTAAATAACTCAAAAAGTGTATGATTTTACACACTCATTTACTGCATATTTATCATATCTAACTTACTTAATGCTTTGATATGTATTTTTTGCTTAAATTTTATTTTCTTGATTTTTTATGAATTTTTTTCTTATGTAAAAAGGAAGGGGGGGGGTTGATTTTCATACATTTTCTGCTTCTTTTCTATAACCACTCTTCAGATTGTCATGACATGTTGTAGGTATGAGGTACTCATGCATGGTACCCTTCAAGTGAAAGAATTTTGTCAAGATATCCACTTTGATTTTAAGGAATATTTTTTAAGATTGTACATAGGTATAATGTATGTTTTCCATGCCCAATGGACCCATGGGGAGTGGCTCCAAACCCCAGCGGGACCCCAACAAATTTTTTTCCCTTATTAGCTCACCTGAGCCAAAGGCTCTAGTGAGCTATTGTCATAGCGATCCGTCCGGCGTCCGTCGTCCGGCGTCTGTCGTCTGTCGTGTGTCTGTCGTAAACTTTTCACATTTTCGACTTCTTCTCAAGAATGGCTAAAGGGATTTTGATGAAACTTGGTAGGTATAAAGTACTAATGATCCCCTACAAGTGTTGTTGTTTTTCGTCCGGATCCCTCAACAGGTGGCGCCACCACAGGCAAAAGTAGGTCACAGGGGGTACCCTCCTTTGACAAACTTCTTCTTCAGAACGGAAGCACGTATCGACAAACCGAAAGCATCAGGATGCTCTACAGAGATGTCTTAAGAAGTGTTGTTATTTTTGGTTCCACTCCGAAGTCAAATTTTTGACGCTTTTTTGACGTCTCTTCGGACTTAGTCAGAAATCCAAATTTTTGCACTATTTCTTTAAATAACTCAAAAAGTGTATGATTTTACACACTCATTTACTGAATATTTATCATATCTAACTTACTTAATGCTTTGATATGTATTTTTTGCTTAAATTTTATTTTCTTGATTTTTTATGAATTTTTTTCTTATGTAAAAAGGAAGGGGGGGGGGTTGATTTTCATACATTTTCTGCTTCTTTTCTATAACCACTCTTCAGATTGTCATGACATGTTGTAGGTATGAGGTACTCATGCATGGTACCCTTCAAGTGAAAGAATTTTGTCAAGATATCCACTTTTGATTTTAAGGAATATTTTTTAAGATTGTACATAGGTATAATGTATGTTTTCCATGCCCAATGGACCAATGGGGAGTGGCTCCAAACCCCAGCGGGACCCCAACAAATTTGTATCTATGGTAAACAAAGTCGCCATATATCTTGTGTTACAGATTTGATTGGTTCCTCCACGCCCATTTAATAGTCACGTAGTCACGGTGGGTAATCTCGCAACGCACAACACTAGGTTTATATAAAATTTCGTGTATTACAAATTATTTTTCACAAAAAGGGGAATGTGATACAGTGTAAGGATGCCTTAGATACGAGTTTGATTGAAAGTAAGAGAGGTAATATCCTTTTATAAAGCCTAAAAAAACTATCGGCATGATTGGTGTAGATGGAAGCGAAAGTAGAACGCTGATCGTGTTTGTGCGTTATAAAAAGCTGATATCCACCTTATTTTGGATGCAACTCATAGTTGGGGCGTTATTACACTGCATCACATTTCCCTTTTTGTAACAAATTATCTATTTTGCGAAAAAAATATAGAAAAATAAATTGTTCTGCGTTGCGAGATTACCCACCGTGTTAGTACTGTACACGTGATACATTTCAGGAGATTAATAGAATCTATCATGCAAACGAAATAGTACTGGTATTTGAATAGATTTTTATTTAATGACCATGTATACTGGGAACACTTTCATACTTGTTATCATTCATGTACTTGGAACACTCATTTATAAACTTAGCTCGAATTTCCTTTGTCTTAGACTAATGAGTAAATTCTGATGCAGCTGATACTTTTCATGAACTCTGTCAGCTAATAATTAGTCCGTGTAACAGTCCTATCACTAGGCGAAACATAGTTAACAGTAAATAACGATTTCGTATGTCTGCTAGTTGTACATGTAGCTTTACAATATCGTGGGCCTATTAATTTGTTTCCCTAAAAGCAGCATACACCAGAATATTAAGTTTATTTCATTGTTTTATTCTTTTTGTCTGTTTTTTCATCACCTGCTGCACATGAATGTGGAATTTTACAAAATGATTTTTTTGATGTTGAATAATTGAACTATACACTAGCTGGGCATATGACTTTGGATCACATTATCCGTCTTTTCAAATCAGTAAAAAAAGATAATGTTTTGAAATGTGACTATTTCTTCTTGTTTGTACTTTTAAAGGCTGTAAAAAAAGATCTTGTCTGCATCCGGCAAAAATCTTTTTAGAAAGAATGTGGGCTAAAATCGTGATACTGGCACTATCAATTTTACGTCTTATTCAATGTTAGTATGTCAATTAGAGCATGCGTGGGTATCAGGTGAGCGTTGTGCCCTCCTGGGGCTCTTGTTAACAGTTTATACATTTTGTTTTACTTTAAATATTCCTAACACTTCTTACACAGCCAATTGTGCCTCATATGAAATTCATGTGAAATTTACATGAACTTTACATGAAAGTTCACATGAAATTTTTGTGAAACGAGCACGAACATGAAATTTACATGAAACATAAACGTCACTTTATTTACTTTACTGATATAGCTACCGTCAACTTAATCCGCAACCCGCTGTGAACACGGCCATATTGTGAATTTCAGTCAATAAAATCATTCTATTTTTGTGGGGGATTATCGGGTACATGGTCAATGTAAGATGAGTACATACAGCTGGCTTCAACATAGACTCCATACATGTACCAGTCCAAGTAGAAAATGGGAAAGGTAAAGTTAAAAAAAATTCAATATTCCTGACTGAGTACGTACGTTAGAAGAATTAAAATGTGACATTCAAGGCAAATTAGTTGCCCTATTTAACAAAGAGTTCGGTATACGTATACAACACCTAGATGATGAAGATAACTGGATTATTGCTATAAGTGATGCATGTATTCAAGAGGCATTTAGATGTTCACGTCAGATACCTGGGACCTCTATGCGTTGTATGAAGCTTATAACATTTGACAGATTTTCTCCTCAAGTGCAAAATGTTGTTTCCGTTGAAAAACTGTCCAATCTACTCCCTAAAAAACTATTTGAAATCGATTCGGAAACGGATTCTGGGACTCAGGATTGTAGCAGTAGAGAAACTTCCGTTGGGACATCCGCTGTTGCGCAAAGCGGTGTTTCCGGTGGTGACTTCCGTCGATCTCGAGATCGGAATGATGGAATAAATTAAATATCAAAAGTGAGCACCATTAATTATTATGTAGATTTATATGCAACTTTTGAAGTCAATCTTCATAGCAAATAAGATTGTTAGATATAACAAAAATGCAGCATTTTAATCCTAAGTATTCAAACATTTTCCGGGGAAGCCACCCCTCCCCCACCCCCACCTGTGGGAGGGACCACATATTTTAAGTATACAAAAGTGAAAAAAAAATGTGTGAAAGTATCCACATCCAAGTTTGACACTGTGTCACTGGAAAACGTCAAGGGAAAAAAATATGTGATTGGTCATTGAGAATGCACTGAGTTTCAAGGAATAAGAACCAGAAAACAGGTTAGAGCAAGAAGATATTTCACATTTGAGAATGTCTGCCCTCGACGGGATTCGTACCTAGACTCTTCAGGTTTGATATCTTGATAGATGTCCGCCGCTTTCCAAACTGATCTATGATACCTTTTTCTCGAATTTTCTCTTGTGAGATTGTAGGTCGTACATTTCAGAAAACGAATATGGAGTTTTAAATTAAATCAGCTTCCTACTAACATAAGAAATGTATAATACTGAAAATGTCGGGGCTTAGAAAGATAGTATAAATCAGAGGAAAATATGATTCAGAAGTTAATGGTTAGTGTCCGTCGCCGGTTTTGAATTTTAGATTTAGGAAGACAGTGAGACATAATAATGATTACACGTTAATTAAAAATAATTCCTTCTCAAAAATTATCAATTTCACATTGTCATATCATCATGATCATATGCTATATTTTCATATCACACCATTTCAATATCTCTGTCCTCTTCGTTTGACGGAAAATCGGCTTATTCGTTCCTATAGTAGTACAGATTTTACACATTCAAGGACATATAAACATAAACGTCACTTTATTTACTTTACTGATATAGCTACCGTCAACTTAATCCGCAACCCGCTGTGAACACGGCCATATTGTGAATTTCAGTCAATAAAATCATTCTATTTTTGTGGGGGATTATCGGGTACATGGTCAATGTAAGATGAGTACATACAGCTGGCTTCAACATAGACTCCATACATGTACCAGTCCAAGTAGAAAATGGGAAAGGTAAAGTTAAAAAAAAATTCAATATTCCTGACTGAGTACGTACGTTAGAAGAATTAAAATGTGACATTCAAGGCAAAATAGTTGCCCTATTTAACAAAGAGTTCGGTATACGTATACAACACCTAGATGATGAAGATAACTGGATTATTGCTATAAGTGATGCATGTATTCAAGAGGCATTTAGATGTTCACGTCAGATACCTGGGACCTCTATGCGTTGTATGAAGCTTATAACATTTGACAGATTTTCTCCTCAAGTGCAAAATGTTGTTTCCGTTGAAAAACTGTCCAACCTACTCCCTAAAAAACTATTTGAAATCGATTCGGAAACGGATTCTGGGACTCAGGATTGTAGCAGTAGAGAAACTTCCGTTGGGACATCCGCTGTTGCGCAAAGCGGTGTTTCCGGTGGGGACTTCCGTCGATCTCGAGATATATATATATATATAACACCTTTGAAAATTCTTATGACCGAATTAGAGGATGATCTTCACGTTGAAACTGTTGAATTAGAGAGTGCAAAAGATTTTTTAACAAATCTAGAAAGACAGTTTCAGAATCCGAATATCAAAATCGTCAAATCAAAGACACAGAGTGGTCAGAGTCATTTGCGTCTAGTTAACACGAAAAGAAATTGTCACCTGGGAGTTTGCGAAGGACCCTAAATGTGCGGTGATATAGAAAAGCATGATAATGAGAAAAAACACAAACTGGACGCCACTCAATCAGTGAAAACACTAAAAAAGGAAGTAGATCGATTACAACAGTCGTTAGCATTGAAGAAACATACTTACAATGACACATATAATACATTTTTTAATCAGATATTACAATATTTGGTCAACACCGATAGCGATAAATATTATCCAGTGGGGAATTTTGGTTACGAGCTCTGTGTATGGGGGCAGGCAATTCTGATATAGAAAAAAAACACATTTCCGTGGTGTCATCCCAAAAGATTTGAAATCGGCTGCCAAAACCTTTCGGCAGGTATTGAAGAATGCCAAGATTTCTGTTCCGAATAAGAGTTCTTCTAGAACAAATCCTGTAATCAATTTTCTGGAAAACAAGGGGGTTCGTTTTCCTAACTTTTCTGATCAGCCGAGCTCATGCCCATTGAATTCAGGGCTCCTAAGCGTTATGATCGACAATACTGTCACTGTTTCTGGCCACTGTTTCTGGCATACCTTTTTACGGAGTTTTCCCAATGAATGTTCCCATTGTTTTCCGGGACCGTATGGTTCGTAATCGTAAGTTTACAAAACTTTTCTGATATATATTCTATCGCACGTATCAGTTGGAGTGCATACATTTATGGATTCCTACAGATAATCACAAAGTTTTCTCATGTAAGTCGCAAAAGGGGTTTTCTGTTTACTTTAAAATTGGTCCTTATTCCAAGGAGTTATTGTTTCTTTTATCTCAATTTCTAAATTTTATCGGAAATTAACAAATACTTTACATGTTCAAATAATTTGCAAAACATGCATGTGTGTCAAGCAATCCGGCAATGTAAATGGTACGGGGATCGGAAACTACAATTTTTCAGTATTTTGTTTTTGTTTTTTGTAATCTGCAAATCCCCTCTTCCTTTTTTGTGCTTGTGCAGTCCTAGTCGGTTGAAGTTCATGATGCAACTTAGTGTAAGACCGATTTTTTCCAGCATATTGTCTTACCAAATTTTATAATATCAAAAAACATTCTTGATAGTACTGTTTCAGAAACTCTATCTCCTGTCACCTACTTGCCCTTTCATAGAATCAGGTGAGAAAATATGAAAATAACAAAACCAATTATACTAAATTTTACTCCATAGCGTACATGTAACCACGGGGACAAATCAACAAGCCATGCGTACATGTACTTTTGTATGCAAAAAACCCCGTTCACATCGCCCCCCCCCCAAAATTGATCTGAAGAGTGCCTCCCCCGGAAGCGGCCAAAAAGAAGGTGGGGGGACTTATGAAATGGTATACAATATAAATTGCTGTTCAGAAAAAGCTCCATGACACTCCAGAAACCATCAATTTGAATGCATTTTTGATTTTTTTTCCAATGTTTCATTCGAGCTCAATACAACAATCGCTGACAAAGTGCGAGGGGTCGATGGAAAGAACTTCCAATATCTGTTTGTGGACGTACATTTAAGTATATGGGGAATTTCATGTTGACATTTCAAGTTTTCTTCATCTTAGATACGGTTCATCGTCTGCTGACACCAAATCATATGCTTTATCCCATCTAACTTCAGCCCAAGTACGCTCCAGAGGTTAGCAATTTGCTTTATTTTTTTTCATTTTTTTCGAGGGAGCTCCGGAAACCCCTTCAATGGGAGGGGTAAAATATTTCCATACTATCCCCAGTTGTCCCTTCGGGTCTCGCAAGAAATCCCCCATGAAAAAATTATGTGCCCCCGGACAGTTGAAGTTCTGGGTCCAGCCCTTCTTTAGATGTCCACATCGTAAACACCGTGGCTACGCCCCTACAAGCAGTAAAGACAAATAGATTCATTTTGAAATCTTTATTAAGCAGATCGAGATAAACAGAGACTCGCTCTATAAATGTCCTGTTGGTAAAGGGATCGGCACTTTCTTTGTCACATAAAATGTCGGTGAAAAAATGGTCTGGATATTCGAGAAGAAAAGGAGAAGATATGCTCCAGATTGCACCATTTCATTCCATTTTTTTCAAAAAAAACCCTCCCGTACTCTCCCATGGTTGTGCCCCCCACACTTTGAAAAGTGAGGGATGTATCGCGGCTGCCCCCCTCCTTTCTTCTACGCCCTTGAAAGGTAAATGATATATCTTCTTGAAACGTAGAACGTTTAATTGTATGCAGATGCTGAAATTGACTTCAAGTAGATAAAATTCAACCTGCTATACAATAACAAGAGGCCCAAGGGGGCTGCATCGCTCACATGAGTTTCAAACAGAAACAAAAGAATGATATTTGAAATTTAGTTGAGGCCCTTGAGTTCTTGCTTCCTTTAATGTTTCATGAAATAATGAGCATCAGCTTTGCAAATGTCGTAAATGTGTCAGCCAATTAGAGCCATCGGCGGCCATAGCCAAGAAAAGCACGAACTTGAATGATGGATGACCTTGAGTACATGTTTCCTGTAAGGTTTCGTGAAATTCTGTGCAGTTGTTCAGAGGAGAAGTCGGAATTGTTTGAAGTTTATGCGGGACGATGGACGGACAGCGCGCTATGACAATAGCTAGGGCTGGGACGATACTGCACCCAGCCGATCCGATACGTATCACGATACCTGATATCCGATACGATGCAATATATCGCGATACTAAGGTAATTAATAAATCCTTCTCAAAAAGCTATTTGATAGTATTTATATTCATCATATAAGTAGCTTTTTTATTCAACATGTTATATTTATTCAACAGTATATTTCTGTCTGGAATAAAGATGAAAAAAATCATAAATGGTTTGTTTTTTGACTAGAAGAAATGAAAAACAAAATCTTTTCAAATGACAATAAGAAGTCATGGAAAATTCGCATTAAGATTTTAGGCGGCCCCATTGAATCCGCCACTGACTATAGCAGTCATGCTGACATAGGTTCATAAATGTTTTATTCCCAAACATTGGAAAATGGATTTGTTCTATCAACTAATAATTCAATATTAAAAAATCCCTTAAAATTAATTGATATCATTCGAAACTCGCCATCAGTTTCTTCAGAGCTTTGATTTCACTTCACGTTGTTTCTTCACATAAAAATGAATTATATCTTGTCTTACATAAATGGAATCACTCGAACATCGTATAATTATTATTTTTGCTTTATCGATTTCAATGATCGAATTATTTTGTGAGCAAAAAAAAAAAAAAAAAAAAAAAAACACCAACAAGAGAAGGCTTATATGCATTTATTTAGCGACGTTAATTGACTTTTGTTTGTTGGACAGCCGACCTTTTATCAACCTATTGCTTTCAAAACATAGATCGATTATCGGCTGATTACTGTACATGGGTATATATAGCGTAGATAAATATCATAACACAGTTAGAGTTTATGAAAAGACGGAGCGACTACTAATCAATATTACGCTGAATTTTTTTTATGAAATGTCAAAAAATTGGGATTTTCCGTGTCTCGGCCGAGACAGATTTTTTCAGTAAGAAAATGCGGGACAATGGCAAGTATTTATCTATATGTAAACTGAAGAAAGTTGGATTTAAACTTGAGTACTTGAAAAATACGGAAAGTTCAAGCAAAATTTCTTTGTAAATCTTAACTTAGGTATCGTCGGGGTGTATCGATACTTGGATCGTGAAAAAAAAAAATATTGCGATGAATCGGAGTATCGTCCCAGCCCAAACAATAGCTCACATGAGCTTTGCTCAGCTGAGCTAAAAATGTGTACTAAGTAAGTAGTTCCAACTGCCACGTCTACGTTTATTCTTTTGCCTCAACACATACATCTGTGAACACGTGACTCTACAAAGGGAATACAAATTGTTTTTTCTTAATCTCTATTACAAATTCTATTTATGCAATAAATTGGCATAAGAAAGCGCGGATCTAAAGGATTTGAGGAGACAAGCCCCCCCCTCCCTTGGCGAAATTGCTTAACTCCCGATTATATGTGTGTTGGTTTTTTTCAAAATGATATACTAGAACACCCTTCCTTAACCCCAATTGGATTTTTTTCTGGATCGGTCAATGATAAATGTATATTCAAGGGACTGAATGATCCAAATTATGCATTTCAAAGCTTTTTCTCATTTAAACAAAATCTTTCCCGTCCATTTTGCTGAGATAAATGAATCTTGAAAATATACCCTGTATGATGATGATGATGATGATGTTGAATGTTTTCGACAGACGGACGGACGGACACCTACGGGGCGTTATGACAACAGCTCACTTAAACTTCGCGCATACATTGCAAAATCTGCAAATTAAACTGTGGAAGTATTCTATATATTATATTTTATTACTTAAGAACGCCGCATAAGATATTTATATAAATTAATACTATATTAAAAGTATACAAAGTTCAACTCCTCAGTATAAAGGATATTCTAACAAGGAGCAACGCCTCCCCGAATAAAAAAATTCGACCGTTACTATTACTACACGGTTGTTTTCAAGTGTTTCCTTGATGCAATAAAACCGGTTACTAAGCTATGATTATACATGTATCTTATGAGATTATATTTCAAAATAGGTTTGATATTCAAATATTACTTTTACTGCGCACTGAAATTCATCTGCGATGGCATGTCGGTGTTCTGTACAACAAGTTGTATATTTTTATATAGGTATAACTTAATATACATACTAAACATTATATAAGTTGTCTAAGATGGAAAGAAATTAAATAAAGTAATTTGTTAAGTGTTCATTCGTGAATTAAAACGCATCTGAACCATTATGTATCAAATCAATTGAGTTTTACAGAATGTGTTCTAAAATCCTATGTTTGACAAGTGCCCCTGTTCGTAAAATTCAATGCCCGGTTTCGTAAAATCCTTTTCATTTCACCCCATCACACTTTCTAATCAATTATCTGCACGATCCTGATAAACCAGTTCGAAAGACATTGATTAATATTTTTTCTAGATTGTGAACCGTAGAAATCACGGGACATCATTTCGATTATAAAGAAAATCACATTTTAGTGAGAAAAAATGTGCGAAAAAAGGGAAATTCTGGTTAAAAATCGAAGATGTGCGATAATATCAAGCAATGAATACCGCAATTAATAATAGAAATATGGATATATTATTATTAATCTCGACAGGCATTGCCTCAATTGCTTACTTTTGCCCTTTAAAACTATCTTCCCAACAGTTTAAACTTCGCATATCTCATCGTCTCTGCTACTTTATCTGTCCGATTCGTAAAATCCTTGTCCGATTTGTAAAATCCTGCCCGATGCGAAAAAATCCGTTTACCCGGTGTGCTCACTATCAATACTATTCGAGCACGCTTCTGTTCAAATCGAACTCTCTTTAAGTAAAACGAACACTCTTATCTCTTCTATAATAACTGACAAATATGACGATCATTTATACCTTTGATGAATAGATGTACTCTCAGGTGAATCCAATATCGCAGGGGCGTAGCCAGGCGCACGCAATTACGCAGGTGATATCATCATTCATGTCGTTATGCAAATAAATTTTAATGACAAATAAGTGTACAGTGGTTCATTTCTAGTGTAGAAAATGAACTTGAAATATGTCAAATACATTGGCTTCCGGAATTACACCCTGTGAATCCTCATCAGAGCTTCATCCGGGACCTATTTTGGTCATCATGTCAGCTCCTAAAAGTGCTTCCACATGAAAAGTACTCTGGATACGTGCCTGGATTTCGGTCAAAGGGTCACAATTGATTATTCTAAGTCCGATCTAAATGGACAGCTTGTTAATACTTTTCAGACTGGGGATGGGTTAAGCAAGATATATAGTACAAGAAGACATAATAATAATTCAGGCAAATTAAGTTTTTGCTTCGACAGGGAGGGATGCGCCCCCCTTCAACTGATATCGTGTCCATTTCAATACATGATTGAACTTAAGTATTTATGATTAAAGTAAGTCGAAAAAAAGTCAACACTCTAGATTTTCTGCATTCATACGAAGGATCATTTTGAAGAGCCAAACAGATCTTTTATGTTTGTCTGAACTCAAAATGAAAGATACTCTATAACATGTATAACTTCATATGTTTACTCATTCATAAAAACACGCGCTCTCTAAAATAAGAATTAAAAACAAAACAAATAAAAAAGCCAAGAAGAAGAATGTTTCCATTTCTTCATGTCTATGCTGAAGTTCCCAAGAAAGCAATAATCATCTGCTACTAATCGCGAAAGCTTTTTCCTGTACCCAAAACGATATATGTGTCTGAGATTTCGATTTAAAAAGGACATTCTTTTTTGTATTTTTGCGCCCCCTCCAAATTCTGGATTCGAAAATGGATGTGCATAACTCATATGAGTTGATTTGATGCAAATATACCTCACTCATTTTTATACGCCCGTCTTAAGACGGGACGTATTTTGTTGTGGCGCTGTCCGTGAGTCCGTCCGTCCGCTTGTCCATCCGTCCGAGGTCATGTTTTCCGGACTTTTTTTTCCGAGGCCTTTCAAGATATTGGATTGAAACTTCACACATGACTTCATATCAAGCGGCGTAAGATCCAGTTCGAGTTTCGGAAAAAAATGACCTACTTTAAGTCTTTTAGCAAAGTTATGGCCCTTGATAATAGAAATTTTCAACAATTTACATTTTTTTCGCAGCCTTTGCAGCTATTGAATTGAAACTTGATATAAGCCTTAATTATAAACAATTACAGATCCAGTTCGAGTTTCAGAAAAAATTGACCTATTTTAGCAGAGTTATGGCCCTTGAACATAGAAATTTTCAACAATTTTACAGTTTTCCGGACTTTTTTTGCAGCCTTTTTAGCTCACCTGAGCGAAGCTCAAGTGAGCTATTGTCATAGTGCGGCGTCCATCGTCTGTCGTTAACTTTTTAACATTTTCCTCTGAATCCACTGCACCGAATTTCATGAAAAGTAAGTGGAAGCAAGTACTCAATGCCCTCTACAAAATTGTCTTTTTGAGCCGATTGGAAATCCAAGATGGCCACAGCAGGCTCTGATTGGCTGATACACTTTTGACTTCTCCTCTGAAACCACTGCACATAATTACATGAAACTTCACAGAATGCAAGAACTCCATGCTCTCTACCAAGTTTGTGTTTTTCGAGCCGATCGGAAATCCAAGATGGCCGCCACAGGCTATGATTGGCTGACACATTTTCGACTTTTCGTCTGAAACCGCTGCATAGAATTTCATGAAACTTCACAGGAAGCAAGTACTCAATGGCGTCAATGCCCTCTACCAAATTGTGTTTTTCGAGCCGATGGGAAATCCAAGATGGCCGTCACAAGCTCTGATTGGCTGACACGTTTTTGACTTCTCCTCTGAAACCGCTGCACAGAATTTCATGAAACTTCACATGAAGCAAGTACTCAATGTCCTCTACCAAATTTATGTTTTTTCGAGCCGTTCGGAAATCAAATATGGCTGCCACAGGCTCTGATTGACTGATATATTTTCAACTTCTCCTCTAAGACCGCTGTACAGAATTTCATGAAACTTCACAGGAAGCAAGTACTCAATGCCTTCTACAAAGTTTGTGTTTTTCGAGCCGATCGGAAATCCAAGATGGCTGCCACAGGCTCTGATTGGCTGATGTATTTTCGACTTCTCCTCTGAAACCGCTGCACAGAATTTCACGAAACTTCACTGGAAGTAAATACTCAATGCTCTCTACAAAGTTTGTGTTTTTTGAGCCGATGGTAAATCCAAGATGGCTGTCACAAGCTCTGATTGGCTGACACGTTTTTGACTTCTCTGAAACCACTGCACAGAATTTCATGAAACTTCACATGAAGCAAGTACTCAATGCCCTCTAACATATTTATGTTTTTCGAGCCGATCGGAAATCCAAGATGGCCACCACAGGCTCTGATTGGCTGACACATTTTCGACTTCTCCTTTGAAACCGCTGCACAGAATCTCTTGAAACTTTACTGGAAGCAAGTAACCAATGCCCTCTACCAAATTTGTGTTTTTCCATCTGATCAGAAATCCAAGATGGCCACCACTGGCTCTGATTGGCTAACACATTTTCAACTTTACCTCTAAACACGCTGCACAGAATTTCATGAAACTTCACAGGAAGCCAGTACTCAATGCTCTCTACCAAGTTTGTGTTTTTCGAGCCGGTCGGAAATATCCAAGATGTCCTCCATACGCTCTGTTTGGATGACACATTTTTAGCTCACCTCGACGAAGTTGAGATGAGCTTATGCTATAACACCGGTGTCCGCGTCCCTGTCCGCGTCCGGTTAAAGTTTTTGGGGTAACTCAGTATCTGACAAAGTACTGATGCAACAGTAACCAAACTTACACAAGTGATTCATCTTCGGATGCTGTGGTGAACCCTTGCATCGAATGCTGCATCTGACCAACATTTTCCGGTTGAATGACTTTGTCAATGTCTTGTTAAAGTTTTTGGGGTAACTCAGTATCTGACAACGTACTGATGCTACAGTAACCAAACTTGCACCAGTGATTCATCTTAGGATGCTGCGGTGAACCCATGCATCGGATGCAACATCTGACCTACCTGATTTTGCTTTTTAAAGGCCAATATTGAGCAAAGTATAAGTGCTACATGTACCAAACTTGCATATTTGATGTATCTTTGATCAAACTTTCATAAAATTACCTTGACCTCCTTTTTCCGCTCGAGTGATTTTGCTTTTAAAGGCCAATATTGATCAAAGTATAAGTGCTACATGTACCAAACTTGCATATTGGATGTATCTTTGATCAAACTTTCATAAAATGACCTTGACCTACTTTTATCCTCTTGAGTGATTTTTCTTTTTAAAGCCAATGTACATGTACTTCGAGATATGTTTAAATTGAACTTTGCTGCCGCGAGATGAGCTTCGTAATCTTTTATTACACTGTGTTTGACTTATCCTCTTAAACTACTGCACAGAATGTCACCAAACTTTACAGGAATTAAGTACACATTGTCCTTCTCAAAGCTTCACTAAAAGCTATTTCCTTCAGGTCTTATACTGACCTTTATTAAAAACATACATACAGTCTCCTCAGGTGAGCGATGTGGCCCCCTTGGGTCTCTTGTTAAATTTTGAATTATAGCAAAGACTTTTCGCACTGAGATCATTTCGTGTAACTTCAACAGCGACAATCAATTTTTGAAATCATTATCGATAGTCAGCACTTTTCAAGATTAAGCGGCAAGCCTCGTCGTGGTACAAGCAAATCCTGTACACTCGGGTTGGATTTCCTTGTCCCTGATCACATCTGGGGATAGATTCTATTAATGAAAAATCCTGACGCCCTGAAGAACATGTATCTTTAAGTTTACCCAATCCTTCCCATGGCCGAAAGGGAAGGGGGGGGGGGGGTTAGCTTGCAACAAAGTAAACAAAGATTTTACCCGATACATGTTCCTTTTTAGGAGGAAGTAATCAAACAAATATGTCTAAATATATAAAAAGTGATTCAAATAGTCCACAGGATCGCCGTAAAATAAAAGCAAGAACAAGAAAAATCAGCGCGTGGGTCGAACTGACCAAGCCGGCGTCTTTACTTTGGAAAATGCACGTTAAAAAGTAAATATTAATGACTTAGAAATGCATCTCACCATTTATAGCCATGGGATTACCCAAATAAACATGTTTTGTTTAGTTTCTTCGTGGGAAAACAGCTTTCAACCCGCTTCTGAGTTTCCTCTGTATACAAATAAAATACTCGCCTCTGATTGGTCAATATTTGATTTGAAATTGTGCTAGCGCGAACACAGAGCCCGCTGTATTTTTCGGCGTTTTTTCACTCTCTCTTTTCTTTCTTTTCTGTTCTTTTTTTTTTTGATTGTTCTGTTTTTTATTTCATATACATATATTTTGCCATAATGAATATTTTTATTTTAAACCTCGAAAAGAAAATAAATATTCACTAGGCCTAGAGGTGATTATAGCAGGTGATTTTGTGTTTCCAACTCGGAGATCCAGACAATATTCAGTGGCGGATTCAGGGGGGTGCGGAGGGGGCGCCCGCCCCTTCCCCCCCCCCCCCGGCACTGATCCCAAACTTTCCAAAAACAGGTATATTTTGGCCCATTTTCAATCGCAATCGGCAAAATTCGCCCCTTGACCCCCGGCAAAGGGGGCGCTGGATCCGCCATTGATATTGATCGAGTATCAGTAGCGGATCAAGCGTTCCTTTTGCTGGGGGATCAAGAGGCGAATTTCGCCGATTTTGTCACTTGTTTTTTCTGTAAATGGACCAAAATATACCTGGTTATTTGAAAATTTGGAGTCAGTGCCGTGGATAGACGTTCTTCGTATTTTTTTTCACTAGTATACTACATATTTTTTAAGTTGCCATCTTGATATTTATATGTTGTATATGATAAGGAGAGGGCTTATGTAATGTTGTTATAACTTTTGCACCATCCTATTTCATGTTATTATGAAATAAAATATGTTAAAACTAAAACATTTTTGGGGGGGATGCAAGACCAGAATAAGGCTTAATTGGTTGGCCTGTCCCTTGGAATAAAAAATATGTACAATTATTTACGTTCATAGACTAGACTTGTCGTCTCGGGAGGGACTGGACCAAACTTGAAAAACTATATCCATCCCACATATTGTATTTTATGATTGAGGGCGAAGCTAGCCCAATCGGCATTTCAAAGCTCAATTGATGAAAAAAATTGTGTGAGAAACCAATGAATTCTTTTCGACGAATTGTCCTGTTTAAATTATATTGTATTTATATACTGTATTTATGAAAGAGATTAATTTATGACTGAGAAGTGTCCCACTTGTCTTGTGTTTCATCAATACGTCAGAAAGTCACAACAGGGCAGAACTTTTTCGTGTTTATAACTTCATTTTAAAAAATACAAGTTGTCTTCTTATGTGGTGGTGGGAGCCGGGGGAAGGGCCTAGGGGTAATTCATTAATGAGATCCCGGATAGATCTGCAATCCCCCTTTCATATCTAAGCGTACAGACGATCGTACATGCATTCATGAAGGATCGAACATGAAAAGCAAAGTAATCGATTATCAATTCTCTCTCTCCTTAAACATAATGTAAGGCTAGAGCAGATATTAATGTCAGCAGCGGATCCTTAGGTTCATGAGCGATCAAAAAAAAATAGTTCACAGAAAAAAAAGTTTTGGGGAAATGCACACTCGGGTGCCGATCCAAAACATGCTGTCATGAGGGCGCGCAAATATCTTCAAGTTGGACATGATGTGCCCCTACAACTCCCCCACCCCCCGCCCCGTGCGACTCTCATATCCTTGGGTACGCAGCGTGAACCCTTTTAGGTCACAGGATTTTGGACTTCATTAATCTTAATGCTTCTTTAAGCTTTTTTAAAAAAATATTTGAAATTTTTTAAGGGGGGGGGTTATAGGGTATAAATTTAAGACACTCGGGATTGAAACCATCCATTTAACGACAAGAACATCATACAAGTAATAGCTTTTACAAAAAGCTTGCCGGCAGTTAGCTGATATTATTCTAGTAAGGAAAAAATGGAATAAACGATTTTTATTCTTGTTAGACCAATCGCACATTTCCGGTCTTTTCCGGTTTTTATTTCCGATCCAAGCTACGGAAATTTCCGAGGATCTGTGATTTGTTGTAGGACGTATCGGTACAAAGACTTTTCGATGCATCTTTCGGAAGAAAATGCACTGATACGATATGACTTTCATTTGTCTAGTCATCTAGACTCTTCAGCCGACCTGATGGAAGCATCTAATGCACAGATTCAGAATAACCTTGACGAATATTTGCATATTTTGTAGTTGTTCACCAATCATATTGCCAAGAGTTATTTCATCCGTGCAAGTATGTCACGATTGATTACAGTATACCGGCAGTCATGACTGCCGGTAATAAAGTTCAGTGGTCATTTTTATCTGCATTTGATATTTTTCTAGGGGCCATTTATCAACACAAAGGGGAAAGGGTGGGATATATAAAACAACTCGACGAAATTCTTAAAAAATGGCACTCGCTTATAATTATAACATATCGTTATATAGTCTTGTATTCTCGTGTAAAATTAACTGACATGCGGATGCAAATTACACGGGTAAGTGATTGTGTACTTGTCAAAGTGTCAAAATGTTCAATTGTCTGGATACCTCTAAGCACAGAACTGGACACTTACATGTTTCAAAGCAGACCTTAAAATAAAATAAAATGAAATGAAATGAAATAAAATAAAATATCCAAAAAAAAAAAATAAATAAAATAAAATAAAATAAAATAAAATGAAATAAAATAAAATAAAGTAAAATAAAATAAAATAAAATAAAATAATTGATAATAAAAAGAAACATAAAAATGATATGCTGATTATAAATAATTAAAGGAACAAAAGAAAAAAAAACGGACAAAAAGAATTGATGAATAAAATCGCTTCTTTTATCAATTTATGATGTAAAAGTAACTGACACGCAGATGCAAATTACACGGGTCAGTAATTGTGTACTTGTCAAACTGTCAAAATGTTCAAATGTCCGGATACCTCTATGCACAGAACTGGACACTTACATGTTTCAATTTAACAAGAGAAAAAAATGGACAAAAAGAATTCAAGAGTAAAATCAGCTGATAAAAAATGATTTTTTAAAAATAAAGTCATTTATATTGTAATTTAATATACTTGCATATTTCTAAATAATAAGTTGAAAAACAATTAAATATGAAGAAAGGAAAAATGAAATAAGATATATATCTAAAATATTGGAAAAAAGGAAACATATCATGCATCAGTTACCATATTCACACACACCCCCTCAGAGAGAGAGAGAGAGAGAGAGAGAGAGAGAGAGAGAGAGAGAGAGAGAGAGAGAGAGAGAGAGAATTTTGATAACCCATAATGGTAAATAAACAGTTTTCAATGCATATTTTCCTAAAAACAATATGCGTCTTAGTCTAGAAATTTATAAACTAATTATATAACTATCTAAATGAATAAATAAATAAACGAATAAATAGATAAATAAATAAATAAATAAAAAAATGAATAAATTAATAAATAAATAAATAAATAAATAATTTTATTAATTAATAAAACACAGTCGTTTCTTATATAAATACAATAATATAGTGTTTTTATTTTATTTAAATAAATAAATAAATAAATAAATAAATAAATAAATAAATAAATAAAACACAGTCGTTTCTTATATAAATGTATTAACATAGTGTTTTATTGTATTTAAATAGATAAATAAATAAATAAATAAATAAATAAATAAATAAATAAATAAATAAATAAAACCCAGTCGTTTCTTATATAAATACAATAATATAGTGTTTTTATTGTATTTAAATAAACAAATAGATAAATAAATAAATAAATAGATAAATAAATAAATAAATAGATAAATAAATAAATAAAATGAGGAATCATAAGCACAAGTTTTACAATTTATCAATATATGACAGAGAAGATTTTTGGATTATGTAATAGGCAGGTAAAATTTTGTCATTATAATTTACCATATTTATCGAATTCAATTGGTCATTGCTACGACCTTTATATCCCTTAAATTTGATTGACAGGAATAGCTAGGTGAGGTAGGATTAGCTCATTAGCATAATTGATTGACATGTATGGGTGATGTAGTGGTAACTCATTAGCATAATTAGGATTACGTACTGTGTTTTTATGTCATACACCGCTGAAATCATTTGAACGCTGCTATTATTACGCCAATCAAATCTACTGTACTCATGAAGTGACAAGGTATTTGAAAACCAAGCCAATGACGTTATCTCAGTTTAATGATAAAAAATAGGTAGAATTTTAAAAGTAATAAATCAAAGTAAATTAATTCACATGTAAATAGATTATAAAATAATTAAATAAAAAAAACAAATTGAAGAAAATAAACAAATTAAAAATTAATGATTAACAAGGAAAGTATACAGATAAAAAATAATTAAAAATAAATAAATAAATAAGATAATAAATAAATTAATAATAAATAAATTAGTAGAATAAGTTAAGATAATAAATAAATTAAAAAATATATTAATAGAATAAATTAATTAATAAATACATAAATTTATTAAATAATAAACTAATAAAATAAATTAAATAACAAAGTAAAAAATTATAAAGATAAATAAATTAATAAAATAAATAAATCAAAATAAAAAAATAATTTTAAAAAATTGAAATAAAATTAATTAAATAATAAAATCAATAAACTAATAAGATGAATGGATAAATAAAATAGATTAATTAGTAAAATGAAACAATTAAATTAAATAAAAACATCAATAAAATAAATAAATTAATGAAATAAAAAAATTGATAAAATAAATAAAATAATAGAATTAATGAAATTGAGAAAATAAATAAATTAATAAAATAAATTAATAAAAATAAATTAATTTATTGATAAAAGAATTCATTATAATAAAATGAATTAATTAATTAAATATATTGATAGAATAAATAAATAAATAAAATAAATAAAGTATTTAAATAAATAAATTAATAGAATAAATAAATTGATAAAATAAATAAATTAATAAAATAAATAGATTAATAAGATAAATAGATTAATCAAATGAATAAATTAATAAAATAAATTAATTAATAAAATTAATAAATTAATAAAATTAATTAATTAATGAATAAATAAATTGATGAAATAAATATCTTAATAAAATAAATTAATTAATGAAATTAATAAATAAAATAAATAGATAAATAAAATGAATTAATAAAACAAATAAATTAATGAAGAAATAAAAATAATAAAAAAGAAATTAATGATAAAAACTATATCAGGTTCCCGCAACTGCGTAAACTATAGAAGTACTTACATATCAAGTTTCCGCAACTGCGTAAACTATTTGAAAAGTTTAATTAGGTTTCCGCAGCTGCGTAAACATATTTAACAGGTTTCATCAGGATTCCGCAACTGCGTAAACCATTTGTTCCAAGTTTACATTGCGGAAACTTGTTGAAATAAAATGGAAGGAAATTTAACAGGTTTCATCAGGATTCCGCAACTGCGTAAACCATTTGTTCCAAGTTTACATTGCGGAAACTTTATCAAGGAAATTTTATCAAGTTTCATCAGCGAGAACATTGCGTAAACTTGCGGAAACTATTTGCCAGTTTACGCAATGCGGAAACTTGTGGAAACCTGAAAATATCAAGTTTACGCAAGTTTACGCAGTTGCGTAAACCTGTTTTTTCGCCCAGTGCAGAATTTTTTCCAAGATTTCTCGCATCCTCTATACCTGTATTTTTCAGTTAATTGCCCTTCTTTATTTACAAAGGTGTAATGCATTATAAGGGGCATCATTTGAAATTGATAATAAATTATAATTATGTATTTGATAAAATCTGGCAAGCGTAGGTGAGCCCAGAAATATTTTGAAATGCTCACCGTTAAAAACTAAATAAGAATGAAAGATTTTCAATATAGATTATTTTTCAAATATTATGACAACAAGAGTAGAATCAGGTTAATCTTATGAAAATTAAAATATTTATATATATGAACTTTATCAAAATTCCAGGGGGGGGGGGGTCGGACCCCCCCCACTGACCCCCCGCCCCCTGGATCCGCGCTTGTCCAAAACAAATAAAAAGTTTCCATACTTCTTTGAATGAAATATCAGAGAGTCAGAAAGAGAGACCGACGACCGAAACACTGGGCAGGCGGTCTTTTCAGACTGCTTGATGCCAGATGGTGCTTTTTAATTTTTTCCGAGGTCAAAAGAGATAAGAGATAAGACTTTGGAAAATTACATGAATTCACAGAGTGAAAATAAAATAATGATATTAAAATCTACCAAGAACTTAAATTATGACTGACAGAAAAAAAATTAATCGTTCATGATGATTTGGCGGGCTCAGAATTTCAAAACAAATTTTGACCAATCAGAAGCGAGCATTTATTTTTGAGCAGAGGAAACGCTGGAATGGACTGTTCACCAAAATTCTACACATAAACTAAAGAAAACACGCATTCGATTGCAATGGATAGGTAAGATGAGAAGTTCAATGGTGAAAATTAAGTATTATATACTATTTGCTTCTTTTTTTACAGATGTATGTTTGTCGATATTGCTGGCTCGGCCCACGCGTTGTTTTCAGAATTTTGTCCAGTATCTGTTCGAACCAGAAATCTGTAACGTTGCCATTATTTAACCTTTTCTTACAAGGAATCACATTTCTTAGTTACCGTTAAATCAATTTGATTTGAATCAGCAATTCATTTATGATCAGATGGTCAGTGATGAGCTGCCCCCCCCCCCCCCCCCTACTGATAGTCATTTTCAGAGTTATTCTGTTGTCAATTGTATTGTTTTACAGTTCTATTGTGGAATATGAACTCATGGAAAAACCATCTATGAGGCCGAAGTCAAAACACTTTTATTATACCCCTGCAAACGAAGTTTAGGGGGGTAAAGGAATCACCCTGTCCGTCCGTTTGTCTGTCTGTCTGTCTGTCCGTCCGGTTAAGAAGTTTCGAAAGCAGATTTCTT
>VSWD01000002.1:46016241-46049879 GCA_033119305.1 Pinctada imbricata
AAAAAATAACAACACTTCTTAAGACATCTCTCTAGATCATCCTGATGCTTCGGTTTGTCGATACGTGCTTCCGTTCTGAAGAAGAAGTTTGTCAAAGGAGGGTACCCCCTGTGACCTACTTTTGCCTGTGGTGGCGCCACCTGTTGAGGGATCCGGACGAAAAACAACAACACTTGTAGGGGACCATTAGTACTTTATACCTACCAAGTTTCATCAAAATCCCTTGCCATTCTTGAGAAGAAGTCGAAAATGTGAAAGTTTACGACAGACAGACGACACACGACACACGACAGACGACAGACGACACACGACACACGACAGACGACGGACGACGGACGCCGGACGGATCGCTATGACAATAGCTCACTAGAGCCTTTGGCTCAGGTGAGCTAAAAAGGGAAAAAAATTTTGTTGGGGTCCCGCCGGGGTTTGAAGCCACTCCCCATGGGTCCATTGGGCATGGAAAACATACACTATACCTATGTACAATCTTAAAAAATATTCCTTAAAAATCCAAAAGTGGATATCTTGACAAAATTCTTTCACTTGAAGGGTACCATGCATGAGTACCTCATATCTACAAAATGTCATGACAATCTGAAGAGTGGTTATAGAAAAGAAGCAGAAAATGTATGAAAATCAACCCCCCCCCTTCCTTTTTACATAAGAAAAAAATTCATAAAAAATCAAAAAAATAAAATTTAAGCATAAAATTCATATCAAAGCAATGATTAAGTTAGATATGATAAATATGCAGTAAATGAGTGTGTAAAATCATACACTTATTGAGTTATTTAAAGAAATAGTGCAAAAATTAGCATTCCTGACTAAGTCCGAAGAGACGTCAAAAAAGCGTCAAAAATTTGAGTTCGGAGTGGAACCAAAAATAACAACACTTCTTAAGACATCTCTCTAGATCATCCTGATGCTTTCGGTTTGTCGATACGTGCTTCCGTTCTGAAGAAGAAGTTTGTCAAAGGAGGGTACCCCCTGTGACCTACTTTTGCCTGTGGTGGCGCCACCTGTTGAGGGATCCGGACGAAAAACAACAACACTTGTAGGGGACCATTAGTACTTTATACCTACCAAGTTTCATCAAAATCCCTTGCCATTCTTGAGAAGAAGTCGAAAATGTGAAAAGTTTACGACAGACAGACGACACACGACACACGACAGACGACAGACGACACACGACACACGACAGACGACGGACGACGGACGCCGGACGGATCGCTATGACAATAGCTCACTAGAGCCTTTGGCTCAGGTGAGCTAAAAAGGGAAAAAAATTTTGTTGGGGTCCCGCCGGGGTTTGAAGCCACTCCCCATGGGTCCATTGGGCATGGAAAACATACACTATACCTATGTACAATCTTAAAAAATATTCCTTAAAAATCCAAAAGTGGATATCTTGACAAAATTCTTTCACTTGAAGGGTACCATGCATGAGTACCTCATATCTACAAAATGTCATGACAATCTGAAGAGTGGTTATAGAAAAGAAGCAGAAAATGTATGAAAATCACCCCCCCCCCTTCCTTTTTACATAAGAAAAAAATTCATAAAAAATCAAAAAAATAAAATTTAAGCATAAAATTCATATCAAAGCAATGATTAAGTTAGATATGATAAATATGCAGTAAATGAGTGTGTAAAATCATACACTTATTGAGTTATTTAAAGAAATAGTGCAAAAATTAGCATTCCTGACTAAGTCCGAAGAGACGTCAAAAAAGCGTCAAAAATTTGAGTTCGGAGTGGAACCAAAAATAACAACACTTCTTAAGACATCTCTCTAGATCATCCTGATGCTTTCGGTTTGTCGATACGTGCTTCCGTTCTGAAGAAGAAGTTTGTCAAAGGAGGGTACCCCCTGTGACCTACTTTTGCCTGTGGTGGCGCCACCTGTTGAGGGATCCGGACGAAAAACAACAACACTTGTAGGGGACCATTAGTACTTTATACCTACCAAGTTTCATCAAAATCCCTTTAGCCATTCTTGAGAAGAAGTCGAAAATGTGAAAAGTTTACGACAGACAGACGACACACGACACACGACAGACGACACACGACACACGACACACGACAGACGACGGACGACGGACGCCGGACGGATCGCTATGACAATAGCTCACTAGAGCCTTTGGCTCAGGTGAGCTAAAAAGGGAAAAAAATTTTGTTGGGGTCCCGCCGGGGTTTGAAGCCACTCCCCATGGGTCCATTGGGCATGGAAAACATACACTATACCTATGTACAATCTTAAAAAATATTCCTTAAAAATCCAAAAGTGGATATCTTGACAAAATTCTTTCACTTGAAGGGTACCATGCATGAGTACCTCATATCTACAAAATGTCATGACAATCTGAAGAGTGGTTATAGAAAAGAAGCAGAAAATGTATGAAAATCACCCCCCCCCCTTCCTTTTTACATAAGAAAAAAATTCATAAAAAATCAAAAAAATAAAATTTAAGCATAAAATTCATATCAAAGCAATGATTAAGTTAGATATGATAAATATGCAGTAAATGAGTGTGTAAAATCATACACTTATTGAGTTATTTAAAGAAATAGTGCAAAAATTAGCATTCCTGACTAAGTCCGAAGAGACGTCAAAAAAGCGTCAAAAATTTGAGTTCGGAGTGGAACCAAAAATAACAACACTTCTTAAGACATCTCTCTAGATCATCCTGATGCTTTCGGTTTGTCGATACGTGCTTCCGTTCTGAAGAAGAAGTTTGTCAAAGGAGGGTACCCCCTGTGACCTACTTTTGCCTGTGGTGGCGCCACCTGTTGAGGGATCCGGACGAAAAACAACAACACTTGTAGGGGACCATTAGTACTTTATACCTACCAAGTTTCATCAAAATCCCTTTAGCCATTCTTGAGAAGAAGTCGAAAATGTGAAAAGTTTACGACAGACAGACGACACACGACACACGACAGACGACAGACGACACACGACACACGACAGACGACGGACGACGGACGCCGGACGGATCGCTATGACAATAGCTCACTAGAGCCTTTGGCTCAGGTGAGCTAAAAAGGGAAAAAAATTTTGTTGGGGTCCCGCCGGGGTTTGAAGCCACTCCCCATGGGTCCATTGGGCATGGAAAACATACACTATACCTATGTACAATCTTAAAAAATATTCCTTAAAAATCCAAAAGTGGATATCTTGACAAAATTCTTTCACTTGAAGGGTACCATGCATGAGTACCTCATATCTACAAAATGTCATGACAATCTGAAGAGTGGTTATAGAAAAGAAGCAGAAAATGTATGAAAATCACCCCCCCCCCTTCCTTTTTACATAAGAAAAAAATTCATAAAAAATCAAAAAAATAAAATTTAAGCATAAAATTCATATCAAAGCAATGATTAAGTTAGATATGATAAATATGCAGTAAATGAGTGTGTAAAATCATACACTTATTGAGTTATTTAAAGAAATAGTGCAAAAATTAGCATTCCTGACTAAGTCCGAAGAGACGTCAAAAAAGCGTCAAAAATTTGAGTTCGGAGTGGAACCAAAAATAACAACACTTCTTAAGACATCTCTCTAGATCATCCTGATGCTTTCGGTTTGTCGATACGTGCTTCCGTTCTGAAGAAGAAGTTTGTCAAAGGAGGGTACCCCCTGTGACCTACTTTTGCCTGTGGTGGCGCCACCTGTTGAGGGATCCGGACGAAAAACAACAACACTTGTAGGGGACCATTAGTACTTTATACCTACCAAGTTTCATCAAAATCCCTTTAGCCATTCTTGAGAAGAAGTCGAAAATGTGAAAAGTTTACGACAGACAGACGACACACGACACACGACAGACGACAGACGACACACGACACACGACAGACGACGGACGACGGACGCCGGACGGATCGCTATGACAATAGCTCACTAGAGCCTTTGGCTCAGGTGAGCTAAAAAGGGAAAAAAATTTGTTGGGGTCCCGCCGGGGTTTGAAGCCACTCCCCATGGGTCCATTGGGCATGGAAAACATACACTATACCTATGTACAATCTTAAAAAATATTCCTTAAAAATCCAAAAGTGGATATCTTGACAAAATTCTTTCACTTGAAGGGTACCATGCATGAGTACCTCATATCTACAAAATGTCATGACAATCTGAAGAGTGGTTATAGAAAAGAAGCAGAAAATGTATGAAAATCACCCCCCCCCCCCTTCCTTTTTACATAAGAAAAAAATTCATAAAAAATCAAAAAAATAAAATTTAAGCATAAAATTCATATCAAAGCAATGATTAAGTTAGATATGATAAATATGCAGTAAATGAGTGTGTAAAATCATACACTTATTGAGTTATTTAAAGAAATAGTGCAAAAATTAGCATTCCTGACTAAGTCCGAAGAGACGTCAAAAAAGCGTCAAAAATTTGAGTTCGGAGTGGAACCAAAAATAACAACACTTCTTAAGACATCTCTCTAGATCATCCTGATGCTTTCGGTTTGTCGATACGTGCTTCCGTTCTGAAGAAGAAGTTTGTCAAAGGAGGGTACCCCCTGTGACCTACTTTTGCCTGTGGTGGCGCCACCTGTTGAGGGATCCGGACGAAAAACAACAACACTTGTAGGGGACCATTAGTACTTTATACCTACCAAGTTTCATCAAAATCCCTTTAGCCATTCTTGAGAAGAAGTCGAAAATGTGAAAAGTTTACGACAGACAGACGACACACGACACACGACAGACGACAGACGACACACGACACACGACAGACGACGGACGACGGACGCCGGACGGATCGCTATGACAATAGCTCACTAGAGCCTTTGGCTCAGGTGAGCTAAAAAGGGAAAAAAATTTTGTTGGGGTCCCGCCGGGGTTTGAAGCCACTCCCCATGGGTCCATTGGGCATGGAAAACATACACTATACCTATGTACAATCTTAAAAAATATTCCTTAAAAATCCAAAAGTGGATATCTTGACAAAATTCTTTCACTTGAAGGGTACCATGCATGAGTACCTCATATCTACAAAATGTCATGACAATCTGAAGAGTGGTTATAGAAAAGAAGCAGAAAATGTATGAAAATCAACCCCCCCCCCCTTCCTTTTTACATAAGAAAAAAATTCATAAAAAATCAAAAAAATAAAATTTAAGCATAAAATTCATATCAAAGCAATGATTAAGTTAGATATGATAAATATGCAGTAAATGAGTGTGTAAAATCATACACTTATTGAGTTATTTAAAGAAATAGTGCAAAAATTAGCATTCCTGACTAAGTCCGAAGAGACGTCAAAAAAGCGTCAAAAATTTGAGTTCGGAGTGGAACCAAAAATAACAACACTTCTTAAGACATCTCTCTAGATCATCCTGATGCTTTCGGTTTGTCGATACGTGCTTCCGTTCTGAAGAAGAAGTTTGTCAAAGGAGGGTACCCCCTGTGACCTACTTTTGCCTGTGGTGGCGCCACCTGTTGAGGGATCCGGACGAAAAACAACAACACTTGTAGGGGACCATTAGTACTTTATACCTACCAAGTTTCATCAAAATCCCTTTAGCCATTCTTGAGAAGAAGTCGAAAATGTGAAAAGTTTACGACAGACAGACGACACACGACACACGACAGACGACAGACGACACACGACACACGACAGACGACGGACGACGGACGCCGGACGGATCGCTATGACAATAGCTCACTAGAGCCTTTGGCTCAGGTGAGCTAAAAAGGGAAAAAAATTTTGTTGGGGTCCCGCCGGGGTTTGAAGCCACTCCCCATGGGTCCATTTGGGCATGGAAAACATACACTATACCTATGTACAATCTTAAAAAATATTCCTTAAAAATCCAAAAGTGGATATCTTGACAAAATTCTTTCACTTGAAGGGTACCATGCATGAGTACCTCATATCTACAAAATGTCATGACAATCTGAAGAGTGGTTATAGAAAAGAAGCAGAAAATGTATGAAAATCACCCCCCCCCCCTTCCTTTTTACATAAGAAAAAAATTCATAAAAAATCAAAAAAATAAAATTTAAGCATAAAATTCATATCAAAGCAATGATTAAGTTAGATATGATAAATATGCAGTAAATGAGTGTGTAAAATCATACACTTATTGAGTTATTTAAAGAAATAGTGCAAAAATTAGCATTCCTGACTAAGTCCGAAGAGACGTCAAAAAAGCGTCAAAAATTTGAGTTCGGAGTGGAACCAAAAATAACAACACTTCTTAAGACATCTCTCTAGATCATCCTGATGCTTTCGGTTTGTCGATACGTGCTTCCGTTCTGAAGAAGAAGTTTGTCAAAGGAGGGTACCCCCTGTGACCTACTTTTGCCTGTGGTGGCGCCACCTGTTGAGGGATCCGGACGAAAAACAACAACACTTGTAGGGGACCATTAGTACTTTATACCTACCAAGTTTCATCAAAATCCCTTTAGCCATTCTTGAGAAGAAGTCGAAAATGTGAAAAGTTTACGACAGACAGACGACACACGACACACGACAGACGACAGACGACACACGACACACGACAGACGACGGACGACGGACGCCGGACGGATCGCTATGACAATAGCTCACTAGAGCCTTTGGCTCAGGTGAGCTAAAAAGGGAAAAAATTTTGTTGGGGTCCCGCCGGGGTTTGAAGCCACTCCCCATGGGTCCATTGGGCATGGAAAACATACACTATACCTATGTACAATCTTAAAAAATATTCCTTAAAAATCCTAAAGTGGATATCTTGACAAAATTCTTTCACTTGAAGGGTACCATGCATGAGTACCTCATATCTACAAAATGTCATGACAATCTGAAGAGTGGTTATAGAAAAGAAGCAGAAAATGTATGAAAATCACCCCCCCCCCCTTCCTTTTTACATAAGAAAAAAATTCATAAAAAATCAAAAAAATAAAATTTAAGCATAAAATTCATATCAAAGCAATGATTAAGTTAGATATGATAAATATGCAGTAAATGAGTGTGTAAAATCATACACTTATTGAGTTATTTAAAGAAATAGTGCAAAAATTAGCATTCCTGACTAAGTCCGAAGAGACGTCAAAAAAGCGTCAAAAATTTGAGTTCGGAGTGGAACCAAAAATAACAACACTTCTTAAGACATCTCTCTAGATCATCCTGATGCTTTCGGTTTGTCGATACGTGCTTCCGTTCTGAAGAAGAAGTTTGTCAAAGGAGGGTACCCCCTGTGACCTACTTTTGCCTGTGGTGGCGCCACCTGTTGAGGGATCCGGACGAAAAACAACAACACTTGTAGGGGACCATTAGTACTTTATACCTACCAAGTTTCATCAAAATCCCTTTAGCCATTCTTGAGAAGAAGTCGAAAATGTGAAAAGTTTACGACAGACAGACGACACACGACACACGACAGACGACAGACGACACACGACACACGACAGACGACGGACGACGGACGCCGGACGGATCGCTATGACAATAGCTCACTAGAGCCTTTGGCTCAGGTGAGCTAAAAAGGGAAAAAATTTTTGTTGGGGTCCCGCCGGGGTTTGAAGCCACTCCCCATGGGTCCATTTGGGCATGGAAAACATACACTATACCTATGTACAATCTTAAAAAATATTCCTTAAAAATCCTAAAGTGGATATCTTGACAAAATTCTTTCACTTGAAGGGTACCATGCATGAGTACCTCATATCTACAAAATGTCATGACAATCTGAAGAGTGGTTATAGAAAAGAAGCAGAAAATGTATGAAAATCAACCCCCCCCCCTTCCTTTTTACATAAGAAAAAAATTCATAAAAAATCAAAAAATAAAATTTAAGCATAAAATTCATATCAAAGCAATGATTAAGTTAGATATGATAAATATGCAGTAAATGAGTGTGTAAAATCATACACTTATTGAGTTATTTAAAGAAATAGTGCAAAAATTAGCATTCCTGACTAAGTCCGAAGAGACGTCAAAAAAGCGTCAAAAATTTGAGTTCGGAGTGGAACCAAAAATAACAACACTTCTTAAGACATCTCTCTAGATCATCCTGATGCTTTCGGTTTGTCGATGCGTACTTCCGTTCTGAAGAAGAAGTTTGTCAAAGGAGGGAACCCCCTGTGACCTACTTTTGCCTGTGGTGGCGCCACCTGTTGAGGGATCCGGACGAAAAACAACAACACTTGTAGGGGACCATTAGTACTTTATACCTACCAAGTTTCATCAAAATCCCTTTAGCCATTCTTGAGAAGAAGTCGAAAATGTGAAAAGTTTACGACAGACAGACGACACACGACACACGACAGACGACAGACGACACACGACACACGACAGACGACGGACGACGGACGACGGACGCCGGACGGATCGCTATGACAATAGCTCACTAGAGCCTTTGGCTCAGGTGAGCTAAAAACGGACTCCATGACCTGTCCTGTCCAAACCTTTTTTAGGTGTTGCATGCAAGCAGGAGTTCGATTCTTTTCATATGGTGGAGGTTTTTGTGTGTTTGCTCTGGTTCCTGTTTTATCATAATTTTGGATGCCTTCGGTTTCTGATTTTCTGAATTATCGATTTTGTGCTGTATACAGGGATATTGTCATTATCCATATTTCTCATTAGAGATGACAGGGCCCGGACAACCTTCAAAATTCAGTCCTTCTGACGGCCTATGCCATTTTTTCAAGATAGAAGCTGAAACAATGACTCACTTATTTTTTTCAATGCACTAAAATAAAATAAAACATGATAACAGTTTTGGAGAGAAAATTAAAATCGTTAGTATCAGAACATCAGAGAAAGATCCATTTAAACGAAAAAATAGTACTTTTTGGTTTCACAAATGAAATAAAAACGAGAATTTTAAAAGAATTCTTAAATTTTTGCATATTTACATTAAAATGGTTGATCTGGAAAGAAAGAAACGAAATTAAATTCAATAAATCTCCCTACTCAGAACCTTTATTAAATAGAATAAATTCTTACATTTCTAAGGAAATACAAACGAATATAATTACAACGAAAAATGAAAATACCAGAAAATTTCTAAAAAGCTTATTTTCACGATGGTAGATATGTAACTTACCAATTACAGAAAATCTTTTTTTCTGTTTTAATCATTTGTCCTCAGGTTTTGATACGATATAAAGAAAATTGAGACTTTTACAAATTTATTTGACAATTTTAATACAAAAGGTAACAAGTTTTATAGAAGAAACAATTTATTTCATGAAATATAGCCAGCATTTCAAACGCATAGGCTTGATTACCAGGATGTTTGCGGGGTAAATTTCCTCTCAAACACACAAGACAATCAGATAAGAACATTTATTTAAAATATCAAAGTAAAGTAGTACTTAATTGACTGAATACCTTTACGTACGGGTAAATTTCCTATGAGATTCATTCCTTCCTGAAGTAAATGACATAATTCACAAACAAGATGTCCTCTTTGCTAAAGGGGAAATTTCCCCCGAATAATAATGTTCAATAAATGCTATTCGAAACAAAATTTCGACAATTCAAAAACCAAATTCCTGAAGTAAATGACAGAATTCACAAACAAGATATCCTATTTGCTAAAGGGGAAATTTCCCCCGAATAATGATGTTCAGTAAATGCTATTCGAAACAAAATTTCGAAAATTCAAAAACCAAATTTTACAGGTAAATTTTCCTCTTAGAGATACTGGTCTTTAAGACATTTCTTTTTTCGAAATAGATAATTTACAGTGTAAATTTCATGGAAATGACAAGCAACAAATACAAACTAAAATTTAAGTGTTATCGTCAATTACTTTTATATCACATTCATTCTTTTTAAAAGGAAAAATATGAAGCAATTTATCAAGCAAACACCAATAATTTCAGAGTAAGTTTCCCAGACATTCTCATAAATGCTACGAACATTGATATTTCATACTTCTTACGGGGTAAATTTCCCCTCAGTAACATAGAACCAATTTCCTTCCAGATTTCAAATAATCATCAAATTCAAATATAAGCAGTCCTTATACATGGTGTACATGTGAATTGCAGCACTTGCATTTACTACTAATTTGATACAGGGGAAAATTACCCCCCAATAACATGGATCCGAACAAACGTTTGAAAAAGCATTAAACACATTTCACAGGGTAAATTTCCTCCAAGTTACAAAAGTCAAAAGGTTAACTAAAAAGTAAATGTCTTCGAAAGTATTTTGATACTATCTTATAGAAATGAAACAGTTTCTCAAGATCAAGAATTAGAATGAAATAGTCAGCCACATATCAAATTTGTTACGGGGTAAATTTCCCCCATATGACGTAGGAACTTTAAGATTTACACTAAATGATTTATATGAAAAAACCAAAATTCATGGAGTAAATTTCCGCTGGGAGACACAAACAGTTAACGTGGAATTTTCTTCAAAACATGTATTTTAATTATATTGAAAAGTAATGATGCAATTCATGTGAATTCAATTAAAACGAATCGATATGGAAACTTTATTGCCACGCGGATCAAGCGAATGAACGAAAAGGCAAAACAATTTTTTGAAAGCAAGTTCCTTCCTAGAGACACAAGCAAAAAGTAAATTAAATGGGTTTTTTAATCTATCTATAAAAAGATATTTCTTTTAGCATTATCAAGAACTAAATCATGAGCAATATAAACCAAATACATATCAGTTTTAAAAAGTTTAGAAAATTGCAGTACATACATTTCCAACATATCATCTACATGTATGTCATTTTTTAGATAAAGTATTATCACGTATATTGTTACACTGAACAAAAATGATTTCTGTACTTGTAATTATAAATCTAAATAAACGCTTATACTTTCGCCAAACACTTTGAGGTAACCTCTTATGACAAAGTTCTTCAGAATCAGAATATATCGGCAAACCGAAAGTATCAGGATAATCTAAAGAGATGTCCTAAGGACAGCTGTATTGCTTCTATTCCGATGTCAAATATTTGACGCGTTTGAGGCTTTTTTCAACAATGATCACTTTGAAATTGTTCTTTAAATAACTATTAAATAAATGTATGATCATGCGATCTCATTCATTTCGTATTTGTCCTGTCCAAGTTTTTAGATGCTTTGATATACATTATATGCAGAAATCTTTATTGAGAGATTTCATGAATTTCTTTAAATCATGAATAAACATATTTACTGCGCAAATGGACACAATTCTCATTCCTCGGTTCATATAATATGGCATAAACCATCTCAAAAATTGAGATTTTACGATTATTGTAAAATACCTTAGCTTTGTAATGATTTCAAAACACCCCCTTTAAAGTACATGTTCCTCTAAAGTCTGTATATTATGTATATGACAGCAGAGTTGATTGAGGAACTAAATTTTTTTTTCAATTCAAAAGAAAAATGGCATTCAAACTCCAATAGCACGAAGATAAATTAATTTCTAATTTCGACTCAACATTTAAAGACAGACACGGGACTCTTTAAATCGCTGAAGAGGCCGCTTGAGGATCCTACCGTTTTGTATTCGTTGATTTTTTCAATGTTATATACTTATGTGACAACTATTCTGCACATTTGACGAGTACATGAATAGCCGCAAAAGTAGAGAGACCGTTTCTCAAATTGAACACGTCGGGCTATGTTTGTGTATCATTCACAGATTCTGAAGATTAGTGCAAGAGCTCATTGTTTTTTATGTACCGCTATCAAAGTCTGACAGTACACACACCCACTGACAATCGATACCTAAAATAAGAAAATAATTTGAGAGTATACATGTGCATATATAAAAATATAATGACAAATGTGGATAATGACCACATTTGTCATTATATATTCATATATGCACATGTATACTCTCAAATTATTTTCTTATACATTGTACATACACTGTATACAGCACAAAATCAGAAACAGAATGCATACAAAATCAGGATAAAACAGGAACCAAAGCAAATAAACAAAAAACCTCCATCACATGAAAAGAAGCGAACTCCCGATATGGGAGTGACACAATGTGCCCAGGAAGAGTAAGCATCTCCTTGCTTGCATGCAACACCCGCCGCTTCAATTCGGTAGAACTGTCACATCCGGTTACTTCCATTTCAGAAGACATAGAGTATAATCTTTGGTTGGATGGTTCAAATGGTCTATGACAGAGTATCATCCACCATTCTGGACAGTGGAACATCATAGTGTATGACCAGTTCCCCATATTGACCATAGAACTTCCTCAGTGACGATGTTAGTCGGTCACAAACATATCCCTGACTGAGAAGCTTATTTGAAAGACGCCTAGCTCTCAGAACAAAATCCGTATATTTCGTACTTGCTCTGGCATAGCGTATCAACTGAGATATGAACACACCATAAGCAGGTGATGAAGGGATGTTGCTACTCAGCAAGGGAAAGTTTGTAATGCTGAAATTGAAATCGTCACGTTTGTCATAGAGTGATGTGTTCATGTGTTCATCAGTGTCGTAGGACGACATTATGTCCAAATAGGATGCTGAATCATTTGTCTCTGTGGTTGCTTTGACTTCTAGCTCCGAAAGATATATACTGCACACGTAATCCGCGAATTTTGGATTATTGATGGACAACACATCGTCTATGTATCTGTAAGTGAAGTTGAAGCCAGAAGCTAAGTATCGTTTTCCTTCAGAGACCAAAGATTGAAAGAATTCAGCTTCGTACGAGTAAAGGAAAATGTCGGCAAGGAGTGGGGCACAATTAGTCCCTATTGGAATTCCGACAATTTGCTGGAAGACCTTTCCTCCAAACACCACAAGAATGTTGTCGATCAGAAAGTTTAACATCGGAATAATATCTGTTTCAGTGTACTTATTTTCAGAA
The DNA here is from genome assembly GCA_033119305.1 of Pinctada imbricata. Lineage (NCBI taxonomy): Eukaryota > Metazoa > Mollusca > Bivalvia > Pterioida > Pteriidae > Pinctada > Pinctada imbricata. The sequence goes on from VSWD01000002.1 coordinate 46,029,034, forward strand.
ACATGTCGGATTAGAGCTGTTTTTGTTCCATTTCGATGTAAAATATTGGATCGCGTTTGACACCTTTTTGGACTTTTTCAACAATGTTCATTTTGAAATTGTTCTTTGAATAACTAGATAGATGTATGATCTTGTGATCTCATTCATTTCATATTTGTCATATCCAAGTTTCCAGATTCTTTGATGTACATTATATGCTAATATCTTTTGGGGAGAATTTATGATTTTTTTTAATTATGAATAAATCTCTTTACTTCGCAAATTGTCCAAATTCTCATCCCTCGGTTCATAAAATATGACATAAACCAACTAAAAAATTGAGAAGATTTTACGATTATTGCAAAATACCTTAGCATTGTAATGATTTCAAAATACACCCTTTGAATTACATGTACCTTTAAAGTCTGTTCATTGTGTATATGACAGCAGAGTTAATTGAGGCACTGATTTTTTTTTCAATTCAAAAGAAAAATGGTGTTCAAACTCCAACAGCACGAAGACAAATAAATTTCTACCTACGAATCAACATTTGATGCGTCACTATACATGATACTTATGGACTTTTTATGAGGTGAATATGGTGTTATATTTTCTTAATTTGAAAATATTTACCGCGCCAACCGCCGAGTGAAATGTCCACAAATGTTTCATTATATATTGTGGACTAGATTGGTATTAAAGTAGATACCTTTACGAAAATGGCTGGTATGTACTTTTCTTTGTAAGGAACATTTCAAGACTTAATTTCAGCAAAAGGAGGAGGTTCGGGAACATGGAAAATCGGCCCTAATTTTAGAATGTTTTAGATTTCGATTGCATTTCGTATCAAGGAAGTTAAATGTGTGATTGTTTGAAATACGAAATGGATATTTCAATTTACGTGCAATACACCGAAAGATAAGGCTTCAAAATCGGCTTTAAATCGTAAAATGCTGATAATCGTAACAAATTGGCATAATTCTGGTCAAAATTTTTGAAAATAAGTAGGGTGCCAGCCCTCGCCCAAAATAATTTTTATATTAAAAGTTAAATTTTCAAATTATCTTTCGATCAACATAAATTTATGTTGGGTGAGGGTTGGCCCCTATACTAATTTTAAAGATTTATGCAAAAAATATGGCGATTTTCCTTCATTTTCCGTCATGCAGAGCAAATGACGTCAAAATATGACGTCATAACTATCGCACGTGACGTTTTGACAATGTAAATTACTTACTTTCTATTTCGGCAGGTATTTGAGAAAAATATAAGAGATACTGAATCATAATTTTCATAAAATTAAGGGCCGATATTGGCAGTTAGTGAACCTGCCCCTTTGTTGCTGAATCATTCGGAACGTAATTTAGCAAACATTCAATTATTAAATTGACGATGGTTTCAGTGTCAAAGTCCGTTGAAATTCTAAGATTGGTGCAAAATTCGAGTATTTTAAGATCAGCCTTAGCCTCTTTGATGTTTTGTTTACGACACAATATATATTTGTTTCTCGCGTTTTCGATATTCCACAGTACACCGGCAGCAAGTGTTTTCGCGGTAGTGTTATTTAAGTAAATCGCCCCTCACAAATCAATATGATGTGATAATGACTCGTCACGTGACAGTTCTCAGCCAATTAGAGTGAGAATATATATAGACCATATTATAAAAAGGATGAAGGACCCAAAGTGTAATGATCTGAAAAAGCTAATATTTCCGTAAATTAAAGAAGATACAAATAAAGAAAGGAGGGGGTTTCTCGAGCAAGACTCGGTTGCAGCACCAACAACGACAACACACCAAACACCCCAAGTGAAAACACAGAGAAGACACACACACAAAACACCCCAAGTGAAAACACAGAGAAGACACACACAGCAACAGGCAATGAACAGCAACACACAAAACACCCCAAATCACAGAGAAGACACACAAACAGCAACACACCAAACACCCCAAATCACAGAGAAGACATACACAGCAACACACAAAACACCCCAAATCACAATGAAGACACACACACAGCAACACACAAAACACCCAAAATTACAGAGAAGACATACACAACAACACACAAAACACCCCAAGTGAAAACACAGAGAAGACACACACAGCAACACACCAAACACCCCAAGTGAAAACATCGAGAAGACACACACAGCAACACACCAAACACCCCAAGTGAAAACACAGAGAAGACACACACAGCAACACACCAAACACCCCAAGTGAAAAAACAGAGAAGACACACACAGCAACACACAAAACACCCCAAGTGAAAACACAGAGAAGACATACACAGCAACACACCAAACACCCCAAGTGAAAACACAGAGAAGACACACACAGCAACACACAAAACACCCCAAGTGAAAACACAGAGAAGACACACACGGCAAGAGACAAGGAACAGCAAACGAGACATCAAACATCGAACATAAAAGATAACACATAAATCAACGAGACCCATGGGTATTCGGTGCCGACTTAGGACGGCCATCAGTCACGATAGTAACAGACGGTGTGGTTATACTGGATTACGTGCACACAACCCTCCCACTTTTCGGATACCAAAAGGTCTCGAAGAACGCACAATTAATGTGTTAAATAACCTCCTCACTGTAAGATGACCATACAAACAAGACAGTACAACGCAGGGGCATAAGGAACTCAGATGAATTAATTATGTAAATATGATTAAAAATAGGGTAGGGGCGTACGAAACGCAGTCCGTGCTCTGCCGGCTGTGGCGAGCTCATGAATGTTATCACCCGAGGATTCCGATCAACGTTCAGAGAGGACAGGTGATCGGGGACTTTTCTTCTCTGAAGAGGTTTGGACAGGGCCCGTCATAGAGTCCGGTCGCAGTCGGTCAGAGTGCAAGTCTAAAGGATGCTCTGGTACAAGGCTGTGCATTTATCCAATGCCATGCCATGTATTAAGTCGATAGTCGTTCTCCGTTTCAATACAGCTCGATTAGAGCGTTAATCATATTTCTACCTTTGAATATCCGATATAAGGTAAATATGAAATGGTACAACACCATTATATATATAATAGTACGAGTGGTGTCTAAATCACTCATGCTTTGTTCAAAGTTTTTTGTTTTTGTTTTTTTTTTTTTTCGCTTTCTGCTCAAAATTATTCTAAAACACATTATACCAAGACCAGAGCATTTATCAGACGTACCTACCAGGATCGTTAAACTTTCATTCCATCTTCTTTATCACAAACAGAACACAATTTTTTGCTGTTTTTTACTTCTTAATAAAACTTCATTTATTTCAAAATGGCTTCAACAGAGTTCTGGATATACATTTAAACTTCCTTCTTCGTCGTCAAACTATGTACATAGATGACCTAGTTTACGAATGAATTAGTTTGCAGCCATATTTGAATCATCAATTTAGTTGGTGAAATACTTTGAGAAGTGTAACCGGCATATAAAGTTACAACTATGAGATAACTCAACAAAGAGAAAATTCCGTCGACACAACATTAAACAATTTGTGTTACATATCTTTTTATTCACAGATCCCGGGCCAAATAGCTGAGATGCCCACCTTATGAACTATATGTGATGATTAAATCCAATGCTGGTTCTGTATACGCCACTTGTTCGTATCACGTGGCTGTCCCTGATATGACCTGTTTCGGATAGTAAATCCTCATTAGTGATGCTTCCAGTCAATATAATTTTCAGACACAGTCAAAATTGATTTCAGTCCTCTAGTTATTATAATTTTTTTCTTAGTTTAACGGAATATCACAAGCGTTTCAGTAGCCTACCTTCGACGAGAATTTTAAGGAAATATCCACGCTGAATATTTCCGATTGTCTTAACTTAAAATAGAGGGGAGGAGATCATGATGTTCTGGTCTTGTAATAATCACTCAATCGGCAAGCGATCCAGTAGCTCAGGGAGAGCTCATGTCCATTATGTGGAAGGACCGTGGTTCGAGTATGTACCGTAGGGAAATATTCAGATTTTCATTCATATGTAAACACCTACGTTTTTGCTTTTGTTTTTTGCAAAGTCATGGTAAGCCTATAGTGACCAACAATAGTCGAATTATTGCTGGAATTGAACCTATTTGAAAAGTATTTTGAAGACGTTAAATATTTGAGTAAAAGAAGATCCTGACGAGAATCTCAACATCACTCACAATAGAGAACCAAATTGAGCATCGACGGACCTCTAGCAAGCTAGAGGTGGGACCAGGTGTCCGGGAAATGTAAGCATCCCCTGTTTACCAATTTGTGAGTGTCACTGCTGATGGACCAGGAGTCCCCAAGGTTACATGTAGCCAAGTTCGATCAATTTCGATTGGTCATTTCTTCAAACGCATTTGAAAATTTCTGTTTACAAAATTTTCTCAACTTTCTAAAACCTTGGTCCTGTAGCATCATATCCCAACCATTATGCTCTGTCTTTCGGTATATATAGGACATATTTCTACAGATTTTGGTCATATATTACATTGTATACATTGATGATCACTGATGAGGGTTTATTATCCGAAACGTGCATGTCTGGTTCATGCTGTAAATTTATCTGCTCTAAAATAATGCTTATGAATTTATAAGACTTTAAACACGTGTACCACTTGATGAGTGTCACTGCTGGTGGACCAAGAGTCCCCGAGGGCACATGTAGCCTAGATCGATCTATTGCGGTTGGTCGTTTCTTCAAACGCATTTGAAAATTTCTTTTTACAAAATTGTCTCAAATTTCTAAGACCTGGGTCCTGTAACATCATACCCAAGCCATTTTGATACGTCTTTCGGTTTATTTAGGACACAATTTTTACAGATATTGGTCATATATTATATTTTGTAGATTGAGGATCACTGACGAGGGTTTATTATCCAAAACGTGCATGACTGGTCAATGCTGTAAATTTATCTGCTCTAAAATGATGCTAATGAATTTGAAAACATTAAACATTTGTACCACTTGATGAGTGTCACTTCTGGCTGACCAGGAGTCCCCAAGGGCACATGTAGACAAGTTCGATCAATTTCGGTTGGTCGTCTCTTCAAACGCATTTGAAATTTTCTGTTTACAATATTTTCTAAAACTTTCTAAAACCTTGGTCCTGTAGCATCATATCCCTGCACTTTTGTTACGTCTTTCGGTATATTTAGGACATACTTTTCACAGATTTTGGTCATATTACATTGTTAAGATTGAGGATCACTGACGAGGGTTTATTATCCGAAAAGTGCATGTCTGGTCCATGCTGTAAATATATCTGCTCTAAAATGATGCTAATGAATTTGAAGACATTAATCTTTTGAATTGTCAGTGATATGGCTGATGTCAAATATTTGACGCTTTTGATACTCTTTTTGACTTTTTCAACAATGTTCATTTCAAAATTGTTCTTTAAATAACTAAATAAATGTATGATCTAGTGATCTCATTCATTTCGTATTTGTCATGTCCAAGTTTCTAGATGCTTTGATATACATTATATGCAGACATCTTTCTGGAGCGATTTTATGATTTTACTTTAAATTATGAATAAATATCTTAACTGCGCACATGGACCAAATTCTCATTCCTCGGTTCATATGATATGACATAAACAACCTCAAAAATTGAGAAGATTTTACGATTATTGCAAAATACTATAGCTTTATATTGATTTCAAAATATCCCCTTTATAGTATATGTACCCCTATAGTCTGTTTATTATGTTTATGACAGCAAAGTTAATTGAGGTACTAATTTTTTTTAGTCCAAAAGAAAAATGTCATTCAAAATGTAACAGCACGAAGACAAATGAAATTCTACCTTCGACTCAACATTTGATGCACCAATTTACCTGTACGCTTAAAGGTACAAAAGGTCACGTCAAGATCAAACCATGAATCAACTATTTTTGTCAAACGAGTCTATCATGCTTAGAAATTAGAAACTGGCTGGTTACAATAGTCACATATGCCTCACTACCGAGCTATGATCAATTATTGCTTATAAAATGGGTACCCTAATATAACCTACTTTTCTCCGTAGAAGACCGATTGCGAACACGTGTAAGCCCTTATTTGCATAAGGCTAGTACTGTATCAAAGCAAAACAACATGGCTGACGGATAACACGTGGGACCAAAATGAATCGACAATCGGTGATATCAAAATCTGAAAAGAGATATGTACTGAACAAATAGTATTGGCTTGATATTGGAAAGTTATAAAGATCTAGCTTAGAGGACGACCGTGAAATCAAAACTCTGACAAGTCTTAGGGATAATTAGCTAAAGGGATCTACAGTGTACATGTACATGGACATGTATAGTTCTCGTTTATTTTTATCTATGAGAAGTATATCTATAAGTTTGACGTGTATATACATCCACAGTTATTTTGATATGTGTATATAAAATATATATATTCACATTCTAAATCAATATTTTTTTATATCTTTGAAAACGTACAAACAATCATAACTAAATAAAGGTTAATTTTCATTCATGAGTTGGTAAACAAACGCACATGTGTATAGCAGACTACACCTGCCTCCCATTCAAGCCGTTATACACTATTACACGTTGTTAGTCGTTTGAAAGTGTTCGATTATTAACGTTCAAAATGGTGATTTGAATGGAACATGGTATCTATACATGATATCAACCTTGTATTTGCAATTAATGAAATATTAGTGAGTTAGTTTTTTTTTTTTTTGAGAGAGAGAGAATTTCAAAAAGACTGTATACATGATTTACTACATGTGTCGTAGTAACCCCACGATGTGAAGTTCATTCAAGCGATTGGCTGATCGTGGTAGCGTGTTCACTTTGACCTTAGTAAACATGACATATTTCTACATAATGTATATGCAAATAACAATTTCCGAAGTTTACCGAAATCGTGTGTACCAGAGAGTAAAAACGTCTATAAAACAAAAATGTGAGATATTTTATGTAAGTAAAATAAAATAAAGATGTTCAAATGGTAGTACTTAAAATTTCTTTACGGTAAAACTTCATCATTGACATTTTAATCCCTGTTAGACTAGTTGTACCTTTAAGGACTTCTTATGAGGTGAATATGGTGTCATATTTTCTTAATTTGAAAATATTTACCGCGCCAACAATTCAATATTTTTAACACCATATTCACCGAGAGAAAATCCATAAATGTTTTATTATATTGTGGACTTAATAGGTATTTATATAGGTACCTTTACGAAAATGGCTGGTATGTACTTTTCTTTGAAAGGATCATTTCAAGACTTGATTTCAGCAAAATTTGCTGCTGAATCATTCAGAACGTAATTTAGCAAACATTCAATTATTCCAGTTTAAATCACCCCTCACAAGTCAATATGATGTGACAATGACTCACGTGACAGTTCTCAGCCATTTAGAGTGAGAATATATATAGACCATATAATAAAGAAGATGAAGGGCCCACAGTGTAATGATTTAAAATAGCTAATATTCCCGTAAATTAAAGAAGATATACACAAAGAAAGGAAGGGGTTTGTCGAGCAAGACTCGGTGGCAGCACAAACAGCAACAGCAACCCACAAAACACCCCAAGTGAAAACACAGAGAAGACACAAACAGCAAGAGACAAGGAACAGCAACACACAAAACACCCCAAGTGAAAACGCAGAGAAGACACACACAGCAAGAGACAAGTAACAGTAAACGAGACATCAAACATCGAAAGTAAAAGACAACACATAAATCAACGAGACTCATGGGCAATCGGTGCCGACTTAGGACGGCCATCAGTCACGTTAGTAACAGGTGGTGTGGTTATCCTGGATTACGTGCGCACAACCCCCCCCCCCCCCCCCACACTTTTCGGTTACCCAAAGATTTCGAAGAACGCACAATTGTTGTGTCAAATAACATCCTCACTGTAAGATGACCATACAAACAAGACAGCACAACGCAGGGGCGCAAGGAACACAGATGAATATGTCTGGTCCATGCTGTTAATTTATCTGGTCTTAAATGATGCTATTAAACATGAAGACGTTTGACATGTAAATATTATTAGAAATAGGGTAGGGGCGTACGAAATGCAGTCCGTGCCCTGCCGGCTGTAGCGAGCTCATGTATGTTTTCACCCGAGGAGTCCGACCGACATTCAGAGAGGACAGGTGGTCTGGGCCCTTTCTTCTCTAAAGAGGTTGGGACAGGGCCCATCATGGAGTCCCGTCGTCAAAGTTGGACAGAGTACAAATCTTAAGGATGCGCTGGTACAAGGCTGTACATTGGTTAAGTGCCATGCCATGTATTGAGTCGATAGTCGTTCTCTGTTTCAATACAGCTCGATGGGAGCGTAAATCATATATCTACCTTTGAATATCCGATATAAAGTAAATGTAAAATGGTACAACATCATTATATATATGACAGTACGAGTGGAGTCGAAATCATTCATGCTTTGTTCAAAGGTTTTCCTTTGTCTTTTCTTTTTCCTCTTCTGCTCAGATTATTCTAAAACACATTATACCAAAATCAGAACATTAATCAGACGTACCTGCTAGGATATTTAAACTTTCATTCCTTCTTCTTTATCACAAACAGAAAACAAATTTTTTTCCTGTTTTTATCTTTGTTTTCTTCTATTTATTATCGTCTTCCACAAAGAACAAACGAAATTCTCATTTTTTTCAAAATGGCGTTCCTTTGTCTTTTCTTTTTCCTCTTCTGCTCAGATTATTCTAAAACGCATTATACATGTACCAAGATCAGAGCATTAATCAGGCGTACCTGCTAGGATAGTTAAACTTTCATTCCTTCTTCTTTATCACAAACAGAAAACAATTTTTTGCTGTTTTTATCTTTTTTTTCTTCTATATATTAACGTCTTCCACAAAGAACAAACGAAATTCTCATTTTTTTCAAAATGGCGTCAACAGTGTCCTGGATATACGTTTAAACTTCCTTCTTCGTCGTCAAACTATGCACAAAGATTACCTAGCTTACGGATGAATTATTTTGCTGCCATATTTACGTGTGTAATAATAGTTGGTAAGATACTTTGAGAAATGTAACCGACATATAAAGTTACAACTATGAGATAACTCAACAAAGAGAGAATTCCGTCGACGCGACATTAAAATATTTGTGTTACCTATTTTTTTTATTCACAGATCCCGGGTCAAATAGCTGAGATGCCCATCTTATGAACTGTATAGGATGATCAAATCCAAGGCTGGTTCTGTATACGCCATTGGTTGTCATGTTCGTATTACGTGACTGTCCCTTATATGACTTTAAATCAAATAATGAGTGCTTTTTGTAATTCAAATTTTGGTTAATTAAAATATTTCCAAACCTATTTATGCACCAGACACCTGATTCCGATAGTAAATCCTCATTAGTGATGCTTTCAGCCATTTTGATTTTCAGACACAGTCAAAATGGATTTCAGTTCTCTAGTTTTTTTCTTAGCTTAAATTTGTACTATGTATTTAATTTACAGAGAGGGCGTGGCTCCAAATTTTATGAAGGGTCGATTCAGTAGCATTATTGAAGAAAATGTATTACCAAATAGCGTTGGAGGGATGGTGTTCAGATGTTAACCTCCTTTAACAACGATGCTATTTTTTTATGAAACAACAAGTTTCCGAAATAGCCAAGTAACATTTATTATGTGAAATTGAAAAACAAAGTGTGACGTGAAATTGTCCGAGCGGAATTAAAATACAGGGATCGCCTCTAAGTTTACATGAGCGTCACATAGATATAGAGGTTACTTCTGTACGAGTTTTGATTTTTCTGGTATCAATGCTAAAAGTAGAAAAAAATCGTTATTTCTGATGAAAGCTGAACGAAGAATATTTCTTTATTATGTTTTTAGATAAAGGTATAGAAGAAAAGCTTTTATTAGCGAAGATTCAAACCCATCAATGAATTCTAAATGTCATTTGTGACCTTGAAGTGTTGACGTTGACCTACTAATTTTTGTTTTTGTTTGTTTGCTTGTTGTTTGTTTGGTTTGTTTGTATTTTTATTTTCAGTGTACGTTCTGCAACAAATCGTGATATACATCAAACAAATGAGGGGATCTGCAACATCACCAGGTTGTAGTATCCATAGCAAAAACCCAAAACACCCAATGCAAAAACACAAAGCAGACAAGCACAAAAAGAGACGCGTAAGAGACAAGGAACGTTAACGCACAACACAGAAACATCAAACACAAAGGACTACACATAAACCAACGAGACCAATGGGCAACCGGTGCCGACTTAGGACGGCCATCTGCCACGGAAATAGCAGAAGGTATGGTTATCCTGGATAACGTGCGCACAACCCTCCCACTTTTCCGATTAGCTAGAGGTCTCGAAGAACATACAGTTGTGGTGTAAAACAACCTCATCACTGTCAGATGACCACACACAAACAAGACCGCAAAACACAGGGGCCCAAGCAACACAGATGAATATGTAAATGGATATAAAAAGAGGGCGTACGTAATACAATCCGTGCTCTGCCGTGTATGTTATCACCCGAGGAGTCCGACTGACATTCAGAGAGAACAGGTGGTCGGGGCCCTGTCTTCTCTAAAGAGGTTTGGACAGGGCCCGTCATGGAGTCCCGTCGTCACAGTCAGTCAGAGTGCAAGTCTTAAGAATGCGCTTGTATGAGACTGTAGATTGGTCAAGTATGTACAGTTTGGACACAGTATAATGAAAGTCTTTTTCTTCGGAGTGAATAAAGAAAATATATGAATTCACGAAATATGGATAAACAGAGACAATATTTGCAATATACGGGGAAAACATTTTAATCGATTATTTTACATAGTAAAATTCAAATTAAAACAGAAAGTAAATCATTTCCTCACGGGACCGCCCATAAAATTGAGAACTATCGATAAATTCGTTTTCATTCATTTCTCTAGGTACATTACTTTTATGAAACATTGCATAATTTTTTTAAAAAGTTTAATCTGTTTGAAAGGGTCCAAACCAAAGGAGCTCGATGCCAACAATCCTCCCTGACGCCCATGCGGATATTCTTGTGGATCGTTGGTATCGGGCTCTTTTGGTCCTAACAAATAAAATTTATGTTTTTTCATTTTCATAATTATTAAAGACGGATCCTGAAGGGCAACTCAAATCATTTTAGTTTTTAAAATAGTATTACATCTATTATACAAAGTTACAAATATGAGAGAACTCAACAAAGAGAGAATTCCATCGACAAAACATTAAAACGTTTGTGTTACATATTTTTTATTCACAGATCCCGGGTCAAATAGCTGAGAACTAGATGACTGAAATCAATTTGGACTGTGTCTGAAAATCACATTGGCTGAAAGCATCACTAATGAGGATTTACTATCGGAAACAAGTGTCTGCAGTGGCGGATTTAGAGGGGGCCCCCTTTTTCACCAAAAGTTATCCAATCACAATACTCTTTTTATGCTTAATCTCTTTACTTGGGGGGGGGGGGGGGGATTTTCGGCTCGCTTAATTCGCTCGCCACACTTAAGTTTTCATTAGCTCTAAACTTTTGCGTCTTCACTTTATCTTCACCTTTCTTTGTCATCGTGTTTGAACGGATTCATATGTCATAATGGTATACAAAATTCAAATTCAAATTAACACTTGAACAATTACTAAACGCTACATTTTCATGGGCCGATCTAACCAGGTTAGACAGGTGGATAGTGGGGTTGCAATGCCCTAATCTTCCCAACCTTCCCCAATTGGTCAATCAAAAATAGAGCATGGAAAATGAGAGAGAAATTGTATTCTCAGACAAAATGTAACCATCTATTCAAAAATTTTACGGCTCGCTCCGCTCGCCAATATAGAATAGAGTTGTATAATAAAACGAATACTTCATATCTTAAAATTTTACGGCTCGCCACGCTCGCCAGTCTACCAAATGTATCAAGAAACTTTATATCATGTACATGCAGTGGAAATGAACTCCCCCTCCCTCCCTCCCTTCTTAATTGGATCATCAGTCTTGACATATACGTTGTCAAATTTTCTGTGAACAATTTTTTTCGAGCTGAAACCTTGCCCATCCCCCCCCCCCCCTTTTCTTAAATCCTAGATCCGCCTCTGGTCTGGTTCATAAATTGGGTTGGAAATATTTCTGGAAAGCATTCATTATTTTGATCTTTAAGCGCCCATGCAGGACTAGCGGCCGTGGAGCATCGTCAAACATGGAAAGAGCTATCAGCCCAGAGGACCGGTCCGACCAAGTTTGAGTTCATGATACGACTAATCTGACAATACACATCAGCATACACCATATTCACACGAATAGGAAGGGATCCCTAAAAAGGATGCAATGTTGTTTTTCCAGAAAAATTACAAAATAAGCAAACAATGCTTACAAATTAAGCTGACATACGCAATGTTTATCATATTTTGACACATTTGATATTTCCCATATCTGATCGATGGTTGATCAGAAGTCTGTCATTTTTGTTATTCCTTCTTCTTTATCACAAACATTTTACAAATTTTTGCTGGTTTATTTTTTTTCTTCTTAATATTATCGTCTTCCAAAAAGAACAAATAAAATCCTCTTTTTTTTCAAAATGACGTCAACAGTGACCTCGTCGTCAAACTATGTACAGAAATGATCTAGTTTACGGATGCATTATCTTCATATTTAAATCACCAACTTCCTGCGTAATAACTGTAGGATAAAATACACTGAGAAATATAACCGTCATATAAAGTTACAACTATGAGAGAACTCAACAAAGGGAGAATTCCATCGACGCGACAGTAAAATTTTTGTGTTTACATACTTTTTTTTCTATCACAGATCCCGGGTCGAATAGCTGAGATACCCACATTAAGAACTATATGTGATGATTAAATCCAAGGCTGGTTCTGTATACGCCACTGGTTGTCATGTTCGTATTACGTGGCTTTCACTTATATGACTATAAGATCAAATAATGAGTGTTTTTGTCATTTTGTAATTTTGGTTAATTAAAATATTTGCAAACCTAATTATGCACAAGACACCTGTTTCCGATAGTAAATGCTCATTATTGATGCTTTCAGTCAAAATTGATTTCAGTCCTCTAGTTATTATTACTTTTTCTTAGTTTATCACACGCGTTTCAGTAGCCTCTATTCGACGAGAATTTTAAAGAAATCTACACGCTGAAGATTTCCGATTGTCGTAACTTAAAATGTCATGATGTTGTGGTCTTGTAATAATCACTCAATCGGCAAGCGATCCAGTAGCTCAGATGTAGGGCTCTCGTCCATTATTCGGAAGGACCGTGGATACAGTATGTACCGAAGGGAAATTTTCAGATTGTTTATTCAAATGTAGACACCTACGTTTTTGTATTTTGCAAAGTAATGGTAAGTCTAGAGTGACCTACAATAGTCTAATTATTTCTGGATATTGAACTTATTTGAAAAGTATATTGAAGACGTTAAACATTTGATTTAAAAACGATCCTGACAATAATCTCAACAGCACTCAAAATAGAGAACCAAATTGAGCTCGACGGACCCCTAGCAAGCAAGAAGTGGGACCAGGTGCCCGGGAGGAGAAAGCAACCCCTGTTTACCACTTGGTGAGTGGACCAGGAGTCCCCGAGGGCACATGTATCCAGGTTTCGGTTGGTCGTTTCTTCAAACGCATTGGAAAATTTCTGTTTACAAAATTTTCTCAAATTTCTAAAACCTGGGTTCTGTAGCATCATACCCCAGCCATTTTGCTACGTCTTTCGGTATATTAAGAACATAATTTTTCGCAGATATTGGTCATATATTACATTGTTTAGATTGAGGATCACTGACAAGGGTTTATTATCCGAAACGTGCATGTCTGGTCCATGCTGAAAATTTATCTGCTCTTAAATGATGCTAATGAATTTGAAGTCGTTAAACATGTGTACCACTTGGTGAGTCTCACTTGTTGTGGGTCAGGTATTATTTTAGTTTTACTTTATGTGTAGGTACACATGTACTTAGTCATGTTATATTATGATTTCATAATAATTCTTTCTAGATTTTACTATGTCATGTTTATTTCATTAGAGAATATTCCAGTATGTTCTTTGTTACATCATTATCATCACATGACTGTGATTTCTAGAATTTACTCTATTGTTAATCATGGGTAATGAGTCATTGTTCTAGAGGCTTCTGGTAAATTCATTTGTATTAAGTATATATACCTCTGAGGAACTGTGTTGAAGGGGCATTCGTACACATTCGTAGACACGATTCACTCATCTATTCTGAGATACTGGGACACTTTATTTGTTGAGACTTTAATCCATTTAACAAAGTTTGGACACTGATCTTTCCAGAACGTTAGTGATAACCGGAAACCATACATTCGATAGACTTTGTGGACCGTAACGGACACTTTGATCCGGACATTGTATTGTAAGTTGTAATCATTTTAAATATATACATTTTGTACATAATTAAACTTGTAAATCTATATTCTGTCTTTGTCTGATTTTTGCTGGCATTTTGGGGTATTCTGACCCATAACAGAATTGGGGGCTCGTCCGGGATAGTAATCTCTGCATATTTGCACTTTACGTAAAGTTCGTTAAAAAAAAATAGGAAAATTCTCAATAATTTCTTTGCCAGCAGAAATCAATCATGGTATTTTCGGTCATTGAATTTTTGAAATCGCCGACTGTAGATGAGTTCGAATCACTGAAAAAAGATGATGTGATTGGTTTAGGTCTTCACTTGAAGTTAGATGTAAAATCTTCTATGAGAAAACAAGAAATTAGAAATATTGTGGCTAAAGAGCTTTTAGCTGAGGAAATCTTTTCGTCATACGATTTTCCTGTTGAACCTGTTTCAAGCGAAACCAAAATGTCAAAATATGAGTTTGAATTAGAGAAAATGAAATTACAGTTACAATTTGATAAAGAAGAAAAAGAAAGACTAAGAGAAAAAGAAGAAAGAGAGAAACAGGAACGTATGCACGAGAGAGAACTCCAGTTTGAGCTAGAAAAGTTAAAGTTAGAGAAAAGCGTTAAGGAAAATCCTGTTCTTTCGCCTGTCAAGTCTGAATTCGATGCCGCCAAAAACATCAGATTAGTACCAAAATTTCAAGAAAAGTCCGTGGACAAATATTTTCCACATTTTGAGAAAATCGCGGCCAATCTGAAGTGGCCACGTGATTTTTGGCCAACTTTGTTACAAAGCGTACTTATTGGCAAAGCGGCTGAAGTGTACTCGGCGCTCAGTATTGCTGAGAGTTCAGATTATGACAAGGTCAAGGACACGATTTTGAGAGCATATCAGTTAGTACCTGAGGCGTACAGACAAAAGTTTAGAAAGTACAAAAAGTTTGAAAATCAAACATATGTTGAATTCGCTCGAGAAAAAGAAGATTTATTTGATCAGTGGTTTCGATCTAAGAAAATTCCCAATTCATTTGACAATTTGCGTCAAATAATTCTGATAGAAGAGTTCAAAGAGTGTGTACATCAAGATTTAAGAACTCATTTGGAAGACAAAAATGTTAAAACTCTTGAAGAAGCCGCTGTTTTGTCTGATACGTATGCTATCACTCATAAGAAAAATTTTGTGTCAAAAACTCAATCTAGCGATAGCGCAAAAACGTCAGATTTTCCAAAGAAAAATTTACAAGAGTCTCAGTCGTCCATTACTTCCCAGTCACCATCTCAAGGTGGTTCTACGTCCGGTCCTAGGTCCGAGCGTTCTGAGGCATCCCCAGGGGTGGGGTCGCTTCCTACATGCAATTATTGTAAGAAAAAAGGTCATGTCATTGGTGAGTGTTTGAAGCTTAAGAAGAAAAAAGAACTTAAGTCACAGGCCTGTGCGTCTGTTAGAAATGATAGGAAAGCCTTAGATTCGATTTGTTCTGACACTCCTGAGATTCAGGGTTCTAAGTCCAGTTCTGATGATTTTGTGGAGGATCATTAAAAGCCCTTTTTGTCACAGGGATTTGTTTCACTCAGTGATTCTAGCGAAGCGTTGCCTGTTCAGATTTTGAGAGATACTGGCGCTGCCCAGACTTAATTGTTAGAGGGTTCATTGCCTTTGTCTGAGCACACATTTACTGGTAGGTCAGTTTTATTACAGGGTGTGGAGCTAGGCGTCATTGATGTTCCCCTTCATAAAATTTATTTGAAGTCAGATTTAATTACTGGACCTGTTATCGTAGGTGTTCGACCTACTCTTCCCGTTCAAGGCGTTTCCTTGTTGCTTGGCAACGATTTAGCTGGCGGCAAAGTTGTAGCCGATCCGATTGTTTGTGAGAAAATCACGTCCGATGTCGTGTCCGATGATGAAGACGACGACTTGTATCTAGCCTGTGCTGTTACCAGGGCGATGGCCAGAAACAGACTAAAAGAGGCTGAGAGTACTTCTGCACTTAACGAGGACCATCCCTCCGAAAATATAGACCTTTCTGACACATTAATGTCTACTATTGATGACAACGTACTTGAGACGTCAGTACCACTTCATGTTGACAAGTCTCCGACAGTACCTAGTGATGATTCCCATCCGCCATTAGACAGAGATACAGATGGCTTAAGCCGTGAGCAGCTCCTCTCCGAGCAAACTAAAGATCCGGAGATCATCCGACTAAGCAAGAGGGCCCTTCCCCGAGAAGAAGCGGACAAAGTCGGAGAGTGCTTCTACATACAAGATGGCATCCTTATGCGGAAATGGAGACCATCCGATGCACCCCCTAATGACGTGTGGCGGGTCGTTCACCAGATAGTGGTTCCAGTAGCGTATCGCGGGGACATCATGAGTTTAGCTCACGACACACCCATGGCAGGTCATTTAGGTGTCAATAAGACTTATAATAGGATTTTAAGTCACTTTTACTGGCCTAAGTTGAGAAAAGATGTGTCTGAGTTTTGTAAGTCTTGTCATAATTGTCAGATGGTAGGTAAACCCAATCAAGTTATACCACCTGCTCCCCTCCAACCCATTCCAGCCTTTGAGGAACCTTTTAGTAGGGTGTTAGTTGATTGTGTAGGTCCTTTGCCTAGGACTAGGTCAGGTAATCAGTACTTACTGACAATTATGTGTACTTCGACTAGGTTTCCTGAGGCCATACCTCTTAGGAATATTAAGGCAAAGACCATAGTTAAGGCCCTTACAAAGTTTTTTCAGTTTCGTAGGTGCTCCCAAGGCTATTCAGTCAGATCAGGGTTCGAATTTTATGTCAGGGTTGTTTCAGCAGGTTATGCATGAGCTAGGTATCAGGCAGTATAAATCTTCTGCGTACCATCCTGAGTCCCAGGGGGCACTTGAACGCTTTCATCAAACCCTTAAAACTATGATGAAAACATATTGTCACCAGTATGAAAAAGACTGGGATGAAGGGGTTCATCTCGTGTTGTTTGTGGCACGAGAAGCGGTTCAGGAGTCCCTGGGGTTCAGTCCCTTTGAGCTAGTTTTTGGGCATACGGTCAGGGGGCCATTGAAGTTGTTGAAGGAAAAATGGTTGACTGAGACTAGCGATTTGAATCTCTTAGACTACGTGTCTAATTTCAAAGAGAAATTATATAATGCTTGCAAATTAGCTCAAGAAAATCTCAAAACCTCACAAATGAAAATGAAATCATGGTATGACAAAGATGCTAGAAACAGAGTTTTTAAACCAGGCGATAAAGTTCTTGTATTTTTGCCTATCCCTGGTCATCCTTTGCAAGCTAGATATTTCGGTCCTTATGAGATTGAGAGTAAAATTAGTGATGTTAACTATGTGGTTAAGACACCAGGTCGGCGAAAAGAAAAAAGAGTGTGTCATGTTAACATGTTGAAAGAGTATTTTGATAGAAGTGACCGAAATTTTGTAAAACCAGTTTCCACTTTGGCCAATGTAAATACATTAGAAAATTGTGTTGAACCTGAATGTAATGAAGAGACTGTCGAAAAAGACTTCACTCAAAATGTCCGTTTGAAGAATTCTGAAATTCTGACAAGTCCGGAAGTGAAACTCGGACATCTGACCGTGCATCAAAAAGAGGAAGTGCACCAATTAATGCGGGAATATACGACCATCTTTCCGGACGTTCCAAAAAAGACGAATGCATCTCATCATGACGTCATTGTGGGTGATGCGTCACCTATCAAACAGCATCCCTATCGGTTAAACCCAATTAAGCTTCAATACATGCGGAAAGAAATTCAATACATGCTTGAAAATGACATTATTGAACCCAGCAATAGTGATTGGAGTTACCCATGTATTCTTGTTCCGAAGCCAGACGGAACCTTCCGATTGTGTACGGACTTTAGGAAAATTCAGTCACCAAAACTGACTCTTATCCGATCCCACGAATTGATGACTGTATAGATAAAATTGGCAGTGCAAAATTTGTCAGTAAATTTGACTTACTTAAAGGCTATTGGCAGGTCCCGCTTACCGAGAGAGCCAGAGAAATATCGGCATTTGCGACTCCAGATGGGCTATACCAATATAAAGTAATGCCCTTTGGTATGAAAAACGCACCAGCCACATTCCAGAGGATGATTCATTCGCTCCTAAATCATATCGAAGGATGCGAGGCGTACATCGATGACGTCATCATCTACAGCGACACCTGAAATGACCATCTCCGAATCATGCGTACCTTCTTTGACATACTGGCGAAAGCAAACCTCACAGTGAACCTTGCGAAAAGTGAATTTTGTCACGCGACTGTAGAATATTTGGGTCACAAAGTAGGTCAAGGTTTTGTTACTCCTATCATGGCCAAGGTGGAAGCTATTT
Organism: Pinctada imbricata; assembly: GCA_033119305.1. Lineage (NCBI taxonomy): Eukaryota > Metazoa > Mollusca > Bivalvia > Pterioida > Pteriidae > Pinctada > Pinctada imbricata. The sequence continues at coordinate 46,047,711 of VSWD01000002.1, forward strand.
CAAAGTTCCCGATTCCTACCAATAAGAAAGAGATAATGAGATTTTTGGGAATGACAGGATTTTACAGAAAATTTTGTCCAAATTTCTCGTCAGTTGTTGGTCCACTGACCAATCTGTTACAAAAGAAAGTGAATTTCGCATGGACCAATGACTGTGACGAATCTTTTAAGAAAATCAAATGTGTTCTTATGAATAGTCCTGTCCTGTCAGCTCCAAATTTTGATAAGCAATTTAAGCTTACTGTTGATGCCAGTGACGTAGGAATCGGGGCTGCTTTGTTTCAAGAAAATGATGATGGTGTAGATAGAGTTGTTTGTTATTTTTCAAAGAAATTCGATAGACTTTGTGGACCGTAACGGACACTTTGATCCGGACATTGTATTGTAAGTTGTAATCATTTTAAATATATACATTTTGTACATAATTAAACTTGTAAATCTATATTCTGTCTTTGTCTGATTTTTGCTGGCATTTTGGGGTATTCTGACCCATAACAGAATTGGGGGCTCGTCCGGGATAGTAATCTCTGCATATTTGCACTTTACGTAAAGTTCGTTAAAAAAATAGGAAAATTCTCAATAATTTCTTTGCCAGCAGAAATCAATCATGGTATTTTCGGTCATTGAATTTTTGAAATCGCCGACTGTAGATGAGTTCGAATCACTGAAAAAAGATGATGTGATTGGTTTAGGTCTTCACTTGAAGTTAGATGTAAAATCTTCTATGAGAAAACAAGAAATTAGAAATATTGTGGCTAAAGAGCTTTTAGCTGAGGAAATCTTTTCGTCATACGATTTTCCTGTTGAACCTGTTTCAAGCGAAACCAAAATGTCAAAATATGAGTTTGAATTAGAGAAAATGAAATTACAGTTACAATTTGATAAAGAAGAAAAAGAAAGACTAAGAGAAAAAGAAGAAAGAGAGAAACAGGAACGTATGCACGAGAGAGAACTCCAGTTTGAGCTAGAAAAGTTAAAGTTAGAGAAAAGCGTTAAGGAAAATCCTGTTCTTTCGCCTGTCAAGTCTGAATTCGATGCCGCCAAAAACATCAGATTAGTACCAAAATTTCAAGAAAAGTCCGTGGACAAATATTTTCCATATTTTGAGAAATTTGGTTAATTAAAATATTTGCAAACCTAATTATGCACAAGACACCTGTTTCCGATAGTAAATGCTCATTATTGATGCTTTCAGTCAAAATTGATTTCAGTCCTCTAGTTATTATTACTTTTTCTTAGTTTATCACACGCGTTTCAGTAGCCTCTATTCGACGAGAATTTTAAAGAAATCTACACGCTGAAGATTTCCGATTGTCGTAACTTAAAATGTCATGATGTTGTGGTCTTGTAATAATCACTCAATCGGCAAGCGATCCAGTAGCTCAGATGTAGGGCTCTCGTCCATTATTCGGAAGGACCGTGGATACAGTATGTACCGAAGGGAAATTTTCAGATTGTTTATTCAAATGTAGACACCTACGTTTTTGTATTTTGCAAAGTAATGGTAAGTCTAGAGTGACCTACAATAGTCTAATTATTTCTGGATATTGAACTTATTTGAAAAGTATATTGAAGACGTTAAACATTTGATTTAAAAACGATCCTGACAATAATCTCAACAGCACTCAAAATAGAGAACCAAATTGAGCTCGACGGACCCCTAGCAAGCAAGAAGTGGGACCAGGTGCCCGGGAGGAGAAAGCAACCCTGTTTACCACTTGGTGAGTGGACCAGGAGTCCCCGAGGGCACATGTATCCAGGTTTCGGTTGGTCGTTTCTTCAAACGCATTGGAAAATTTCTGTTTACAAATTTTCTCAAATTCTAAAACCTGGGTTCTGTAGCATCATACCCCAGCCATTTTGCTACGTCTTTCGGTATATTAAGAACATAATTTTTCGCAGATATTGGTCATATATTACATTGTTTAGATTGAGGATCACTGACAAGGGTTTATATCCGAAACGTGCAGGTCTGGTCCATGCTGAAAATTTATCTGCTCTTAAATGATGCTAATGAATTTGAAGTCGTTAAACATGTGTACCACTTGGTGAGTCTCACTTGTTGTGGGTCAGGTATTATTTTAGTTTTACTTTATGTGTAGGTACACATTACTTAGTCATGTTATATTATGATTTCATAATAATTCTTTCTAGATTTTACTATGTCATG
>VSWD01000002.1:46050379-46075625 GCA_033119305.1 Pinctada imbricata
AAACTTATTGGGTTTCTGTGCGTTTTTCGGTCAACATATGAGTAAAGTTCTTCAATTATATGTTCATCGAACAATTTACGTCCCTACTTGCCACGGATAGACCTTTTTGGAGTCGTGGCTCGATCCGTGAAAAGTGTGAAGGGGGCTTCGGGACTTAAAAGTCTGTTTCCCGACTTCATTTGACATTTTACGTCATGTGCTTCCAAACACAGGCACATGTTGCAACTGGGTATCATATGAGAAAACCTGTATGCCGATAAATATATATATGTTATGACCTGTAAAGGGGCATCATAAAGGATATTGACCCTCTATATAGCTCTATCTACATGTGCCTGTAAAGGGGCATCATAAAGGATATTGTCCCTCTATATAGCTCTATCTACATGTGCCTGTAAAGGGGCATCATAAAGGATATTGGCCCTCTATATAGCTCTATCTACATGTGCCTGTAAAGATATTGGCCCTCTATATAGCTCTATCTACATGTGCCTGTGCTTCCTATCGGCCGTACAATCAGTATTATTATCTCAACAAGATGTACACGACCACCATAAAAATGTTACCATTGTCCCCCGACTTCGGGGGAGGAGGGGGTACCTCTCCCCTTCCCTTCCCTTACCTCCTCCACCCGCTCCTCATACCTCCCCTCCCTCACACCCTCCCTCATCAAGCCCAATTCGCCCCCTCCCCCTCTTTCCTCCCTCTCCCTGCCTTTTACCCTGTCCACCCCTCGACTCTCCATCCGTCTTTCTAGCATATTGTTTTTACGGTTTACGTAGATTGAATAGAAAACAAATTCAGATATTCAACTCATTTTTTAAAAGTTCACTTGAGCAAATTGCCAAATATGAATTGAGTTGAATGATTTACAGTGGTTGATAAAGCCTATGGGTTGGAGGGGTGGGGTTGGTAAAATTGGTGAGGGATCTGGGGACTGCATTTCACACTTTTGTGACCCTTGAATCGCAGAATTTAAGAGTTAGTCTTTAGTTAATTAAGGGTGGTTATCTCACCATACATTGCTATTTCAAAGCATTCTTGAAAGTTTCTTCATAGCCCCAATATAAATGCATAATGATGACAAATATGGATAATGACCATATCCCTGTCTACAGTACAAAATCGATAATTCAGAAAATCAGAAACCGAAGGCATACAAAACCAGGACAAAACAGGAACCAAAGCAAACGAAAACAAAAACCTCCACCATATGAAAAGAAGCGAACTCCCGATATGAGAGTGAGACCAGGTGCCCAGGAAGAGTAAGCATCTCCTGCTTGCATGCAACACCCGTCGCTTCAATTCGGTAGAACTGTCACATCCGGTTACTTCGATTTTGGAAGATATAGAGTACAATCTTTGGTTGGATGGTTCAAATGGTCTATGACAGATTATCATCCACCATTCTGGATAGTGGGACATCATAGTGTATGACGAGTTCCCCATATCGACCGTAGAACTTCCTCAGTGACGATGTTAGTCAGTCACAAACATATCCCTGACTGAGAAGCTTATCTGAAAAACGCCTAGCTCTCAGAACAAAATCCGTATATTTGGCACTTGCTCTGGCATAGCGTATCAACTGAGATATGAACACGCCATAAGCAGGCGATGAAGGGATGTTGCTACTCAGAAAAGGAAAGTTCGTAATGCTGAAATTGAAGTCGTCACGTTTGTCATAGAGTGAGGTGTTCATGTGACCATCAGTGTCGTAGGACAACATTATGTCCAAATAGGATGCTGAATTATTTGTCTCTGTAGTTTCTTTGACTTCAAGCTCCGAAGGATAGATACTGCTCAGGTAATACGCGAATTTTGGATTATTGATAGACAACACATCGTCTATGTATCTGTAAGTGAAGTTGAAGTCAGAAGCTAAGTATCTTTTCCCTTCAGAGACCAAAGATTGAATGAATTCAGCTTCGTACGAGTAAAGGAAAATGTCGGCAAGGAGTGGGGTACAATTGGTACCCATTGGAATTCCGACAATTTGCTGGAAGACCTTTCCTCCAAACACCACAAAAATGTTGTCGATCAGAAAGTTTAACATCTGAATAATGTCTGTTTCAGTGTACTTATTTTCAGAATCTGACTTTTCTTTTACAAAGTAGGTTTTGTCATAGTTAACAACAATACATTTGTATTTGTGATTACCGTTCTTACTTGTAAACGCATTCGTTATAATTTTTGCGAGTCTTTCTTTCAATTTAGAATGTGGAATTGTAGTATAAAGTGTCGAAAAATCAAAGGCTTTGATCGAATGGACTCTACTAAAATGAGTGGATTTCAGATGTTCTAAAAGTTCCTTCGAATTCTTTAAAATCCACATCTGGTTGATACCACTGCGAGAATATACTGTCGAACAATATTTTTGTAGCCCAGATTTGATTTCAGATAAAACTTTGGTGAGTAAGATCGATACAGATTTGGTAGAACATTTTGAGGAACCAGCGATGAAACGTTGTTTGTACGGATTCTTATGCATTTTAGGTATGCAGTATAAGTATGGTAAATCTAAATCTAAATTGGTAGTGTCGAAGCCAAAGGAAGCAAGAGCTGAACTGTGGTTATCTATTATTTCAGAGGCAGAAAGGTTTGTTGGAGTGTAAGTGGGATTTCCAGGTGTCGAATTTAAACCCAACTCTTTAACTAGACTGTCGAAATAGTACTTTTTGCAAGTAAATGTGTAATTATTTGAGGCTTTGTCCGCTGGTGTGATGACATAATGTTCTTGGAGGTAGGTAAGTTCTGTGATAACATCAGGGTCTTTAAATATAGACACGTATCTGGTGTTCACAGTTGATTTTAATCGGTTAATTCTAGATAAAAGTAACCCTCTGATTGATTTTATCCATTCGGAAAGGGTGTCGAGCTGTACATCCTCTTTCTTTGCCCAACGTCTTGCATATTCCTCACAAGAGTCCATGATAATTTTGACATTTTGGTTCCATGTAAAGGACATACTTTCTCTGTATTTGGGACCCTTTTTTAACAATTCTCTCAACTTGTCGTTCTTGACTATACTAAGGTCACCAGTAATAACGTGTCCACAAGGATGTCACGCGTCTTAAGGCCAAAGAAAAAAATAAAGATGTTTGTTTCCTGTAACCCGACCGACCGTCAAAATCTAGGGCTGGGACGAAACTCCGATTTATCGATGCATCGCGATATTTTATTTTGCGATCCAAGTATCGATACACCCCGATGATACCTAAGTTAAAATTTACAAAAAATGTGTTCGAATTTTCCTGGTTTTTTGTCTGTCATGCCAAAAACGATAATAACTTATGAAGAAAACATATTTGAAAAGAAAGCTAGTGTAAATAAATATAATATCTTAAATAAAAAAGCTACTTTACAATGTATCATGAATAAAATACTATCAAATAGTTTTTTGAGAAGGTTTTATCAATTTATTAAGTATCGCGAAACGTATCGTATCGAATGTCAGGTATCGTGATACGTATCAGATCGGCTGGGTGCAGTATCGTACCAGCCCTACAAAAATCGTGCCGACTCTGATTTTTTTTCACCATTTTCCATATACTTGCTATAAAGAATCGAGATCCTTAAAATTTATGCAAGTCAAAGAGAACGCGAAACTTTGTGATGGATTACTGGTCATTCGGACCAGTAATATGTAAAAAAAAAATACTGGTCCGAACCAATTATTACCGGTCCGAAGAATTTTTACTTTTTTTTCTAAATCAGTGATCGGGAAGCAGGGATTTTTTTACCCTTCGATTCCAGGGTCCTGGGCCTTCAAAATTGGGGAAAATAGCGACATTTAGTTGAAATTGGGAAAAAAAATTATACAAATAAAATGAGAATACAAGCAAAAAGATCTTCTGACATTTGCTAATACGGGGTCTTGTTGGAGATCTCCTCCCTTCTTTTTATATCTACACTTATTTCGTGTTGCAGTGTGGAGTTGGTAAAGCAATTCCCCGCGACCCGGTGTTTGAAGTGTTTTAATTTCATTGTGATCTCTAACCACACCATTTGCTACTTGCGTGACAGATGGCCGTCCAAAGTCGGCACCGGTTACCCATTGGTCTCGTCGGTTTATGTGTAGTCTTTTGTGTTTGATGTTTACATGTCGTGTGTCTCTTTTCCGTCTCGTGCTGTACTCGTCTTTTGTGTTTTTGCATCGGGTGTTTTGGTGTTATACTGTTGATGCTGCAACGGGGTCTTGTTGGAGATCTCCTCCCTTCTTTCTAATGAAGATAGACACCTATAGTACCAAGAATGTTATATTTCAGATAATGTACATCGAAAAACAGATAAATTAGAAACATATTTTCAGTAATTTCAAAGGGTTTTTATACTTTGATTATAGGAATTTTTTTTTCAAGTTGGGAATTTTAAGTTCAGAAATGGGGAAAAATGCCTGCTTTTCAGCATTGGGAATGGGGCCGAATTTTGGCCCTGGAAAACCCCTAAAAAATCCCTGGAAAGGCAAACTTGCTCAACCTTCCACTAAGACTTCAATGGGTCATTCTCAAAAACAATAGGCCATCTTTTTTTCATGGCAGGGCCTTTCCAAAAATGATCAATTTCCGAAAAGCTTTGAAGACAATGTATGTACAAAACATCAGACGTTGGCACATCTTTTTGTCTTGAAATTCCCAATTATACAGTTTCCAATGAGTAATTCACAGAACACATGTATCAGAGTGAGACCAAATTTTCAGCCATCAATCCTGTATTTTTCGAATCATGTCCACCTAAACACAGCTACATTATAATTTCAGCTTTGTTGATATTGGAGAAAGGGGGCGGGGCTGCAATTGACGTACATTATAATTTCAGCTTTGTTGATATTGGGAAAAGGGGGGCGGGCTGCAATTGACGTTTCTGTACAAATTTTATTACTTCGATTTGTACCCATTGACTGGCCACTTAAAATGACAGGATAATTTTATGGACGAATGCATACACAAGTACCTTTAGTACCTTTACATGATTTAAATCTCAGACGCAGTTGTAGGATGAAAAAGAATGTCAAAGAAAAATCAATATTGTATCAGAATAGCAATTGTCAGTGAACAGAAGAATTTTATGCTACTGACTGGCCATGTACAGTAAGCTGTGATCCAAACGTTACTGCCACTGGTATAGATCTACGTTACAACATAAATCTATACGAGTACAGAGCTTCAACCAAAAAATGGACACAGTAGAATTGCAGCGAGTTGCCGATTTTTGTCAGAATGGGACTACTACATGTCGAAGGGCGCGTGGCCTACCCAATCAATTGGTCAACAAGTATTAGCTTTCCAAAAAAGCTTGGTCGATATCAACATCTCTTTAATCCCACCACAATTTTTTTTTCGTCGAAAGGGGGTGCTGGATCCGCCACTGAATTTGGAGGGAAATAAGGGGAAACTTTTAAAAAGTTCAAATTTTGTGACTCGTACAGTCTTGTCGACTTTTTTATCGCTCATTAATTTCTTTGTTTCATTTATCAATTTGTCTTAGGTAAGAAAATAAACAAACAAACAAAGTGGTATATCCTTAACGAGAAAAAGCTTGGTCGGATGAACGGTTAGAACCTTTTTAGCCACTGTTATTTCTTTGTTGCAATGGATCCAAGGATCCAGAGAATTTTGAAGGCATAGGGTTCACCGTAACACTCACTAATTGGTCATGACGACATGTCCTATTTTTTTGTTGTGGATAAATAAGTGGGAGGTCATGGGAATGCCTGTCTCTGGTCACGTGTTTTTCACTAGTCATGAAAGTGGGAGGTCATGGGAATGCCTGTCTCTGGTCACGTGTTTTTCACTAGTCATGAAAACGTTTCTTTCATAAGGATTATTCAATGATGCATTATTGAATCTGACGGACTCAATTAGGAACTTTCTCCTACTGACAGCATCCGGTCTACAAATCTAGTAAGGTCGATTTCTTGAAATCGACCAATAAAGAGTTTTAAACACTCAAGACCACATGAGTTGACCTATTGTCTTCGTAGAAAAGAAAGTGAAATAGCTGAAAAAATTTATAGTGACACGGAAAGGTTTTTAATTTAGACTTTTTAAAACTACTTATTGAGAAAATATTTCTGGTCATTCGGACCGACAATTACAACATTTCCATCTTTACCGGTCATGTCCGTCGGACCGATGAGGTTTCGGTTTCACTGAAGTACATAGCGCCTTTTGTCGTAAATCAATACAGTGAGTATAGTTCTCACGGTTTATTAGTGATGGGAAATCGGTTCAGAATCATTGTCGATAATCGGTTAGAATCGGTTGTCGTATCCGATGCGAATTAACCGATTATAATCGGATTATTTCATGCTACTCAAATTTACCATTTTTTATTCAAATAAAACATACATTTGATATATTACTGATAAACAATGCAAACTAGTATTTGCGAAGTATATATCTTTCAACATAAACAGTAACATCAAACAGGATTATGTTCAACCATTCTCGATCAAATAATAAAATCAGTTTACCGGAAAAAAAAAGCAAAAACACAACACAAACAACACCAAAAAAAAAACCGACTAGAATTGAAGAACTGAATGTCAATGTCGGTCTTACGGAATAATATAAGTCCGGTCTGAAAATTGTCATAAATTTAATTAATGATTTTTGAAAATTTTCTTTTACAATTATTCTCTCTAATTTCATGCGACTAGCTTCTGTTACTCTACAACATTTAGAACAGCAATTGTTAAGCAGACAAATTATTGGAAATACTTTTAGACAATCGGACAGAATTTTCTCTGAACCCTCAGCGCCCCCCCCCCCCCCCCTCGTATGTACTTTGACGCTATCGAGGGGGGGGGCAAAATGATAGTACCCTTTCTGCAAAATAGAAATGAGGCAAACTGAGTTTCCTTTGGAAACCCCCTTTTGAAATGAATTATCTTTTTATACATGTATAATAGTCATTTTAAAATTTAACCATGCTGCTCAAGCTACACTGTACACTATGTACACTACCAACAAAATCTCAAATAACAAACATCTTTAATAGCAGTACGTTGAGTTCCAGGATCAATAAAATAAAATTATAAATGATGGGACTCAACAAAATGTCACAAAAATTTCCTTGACTTGCCATTTTCAGTTCCCTGCTCCTCCCGGGCATCTGGTCCCACCTCCAGCTTGCTAGGGGTCCGTCGATGCTCAACATGGTGCTCTGCTGTTAGTGCTGTTGAGATTATCGTCATGATCTTCTTAAAATCATTGTAGGTAAAGACTAAGAGTGTTTCCATATATAATAAATACAAAATTGCATCTGCCCTCTGACAAAATCTTAAAAAATAAAAACAAAGAATTATTGTCCTACCTACCGACCCTCTCGATTGTTGGCATGTTACAGGAAACAAACATTCGTATTGTTTGGCCTTAGCGAAAGTTAACAAAAATCGAACCGATTTTTACCGAGTGAGCGCTATTTTGTTACCCCTCTATTTTCACGCCGCCATACGTTACGTACGTTAATGTTAAAGCATAGCGTTGTGTCTCGTCGGCAACCTTATATACAACATACTCACTAGAAATTGTAAAGTATAAAATTTGAATGAAAGAAGATAAAGGGGAATAGAAACAGGATATATGAAAGGCCACATGTATTGATTAAGGACAGTCACATGTATTGGTGTCTTAATTCGCGCGGATCCAGGGGAGAGGCAGGGGGTCTGGACACCCCCCTTCCCCCTTAGATTTTTGGAAGTTCAACTTTTGCCTATTTCCAATCGAAAGGGGTCTAAAAATGCATAAAAAACATTTAAAACAAAATTCCTGCTCGCTTTTCTAGTTCTTTACACACACACCGTGACTCGTTTTTTTCTGCAAATTCATTAAGTATTTTCTATTTATTTTTCTAAATAATTCCAAATGTCTTGGATCTCAGGATCTCATATTTCCAATACCGTTACGCCCCTTACTTCATATGATGTCACCTCTCCCATCTTTATGAAGGATTTGTCATTATAACATGTCTGATTATTTCGGAAAATGACACATCTGCTTATATTTTTTATTCTCATGAAATATAGACAAAAATTAATGTAAATTAACCTTTTTACAGCTTTTCTAGCTCGCTCCGCTTGCCGATATCAGATAATAAAATGAAATATTCATTCTTAATAACCATCTCGATCGAGTAAACACAGATTAAAACTTAATTTCTGAACAAATTCCGGCTCGCTACGCTCGTCGATTCTTCTTAAAGATAAATGTGAAAGGAAAGTTAATAAAATTTTACAGGATATGTAAGCCCCTCCCAAGTCAATACTTAGTGCATTCGTTATCCCATCCCCTCCCCGTGATTGCACTGAAAAATACCTACATGACAAGAGGGCGACCCTCTCTGACCGCTGGATCCGCGCTTGAAATTATATCATATTTCAAAATTTCAGCGTACTTTGTGAATTTGGCTTAGTTGAAACTTGATATTCCAATTAAACACAGGAAACAACCGAACAAAGAAGTAAAATTCATAAAGAAAAGAAAAGGAAAAAGAATAATGAAAAATCGGAGGGACTGCCCATGCGCAGATGAAAATTTACCCCACCCCTTCTGGGCCTCTCCTTTCGATATTCGTCAAATATTTTCATTTTCCCGATTATAATACCTTTTCAAAATTACAAAATCATCCCAGAAACCCCTCCCTTTTTCTCAGATGTATTATTTTTTATGCCCCCGTAATCGATGATTCGGGGGCATATAGTTGTTGGTCTGTCTGTCTGTTTGTCTGTTAGTCTGTTTGTTTGTTTGTCCGCAAAAACTTTAACCTTGGCCATAACTTTTGAATGGTAAGTGATAGGGCTTTCATATTTCACATGTGTATTTCTTGTGACAAGACCTTTCCATGGATACCAACATTTTTTTAAGCTTGTGACCTTGACCTCGGAGTTTGACCTACTTTTAAAAAACTTTAACCCTGGCCATAAATTTTGATTGGCAAGTGATACGGCTTTCATATTTCACATGTATATTCCTTGTGACAACACCAAAATGTTTGACCTTGTGACCTTGACCTTCCAGTTTGACCTACTTTTTAAAAGACTTTAACCTTGGCCATAACTTTTATGAAGTGATAGAGATTTCATATTTCACATATGACTTTCTTGTGGCAAGACCTTTCCATGAATACCAAATTTGACCTTTTGACCTGGCCTGAAAATGAACTACTTTTCAGCTGTTTTACCTACAAAGATGCCAACGGGGGCATTCGTGTTTCCACAAACACATGCTTTTTAGCTCACCTTAGCGAAGCTCAAGTGAGCTATTGTCATAGCGCGCTTTCCGTTGTCCGTCCGTCGTCGTCCGTCCGGCGTAAACTTTTAACATTTTCGACTTCTCCGCTGCAACCGCTGCACAGAATTTCACAAAACTTCACAGGAAGCAAGTACTCAATGCCATCTACCAAGTTTGTGTTTTTCCAGCCGATTGGAAATCCAAGATGGCCGCCAGAGGCTCTGATTGGCTGACGCATTTTCGACTTCTTTTCTGATACGGCTTCACAGAATATCTCGAAACTTCACAGGAAGCAAGAAGTCAATGCCCTCTACCAAGTCTGTGTTTTCGAGCCGATCGGAAATCCAAGATGGCCGCCACAAGCTCTGATTGGCTGACACATTTTTAGCTCACCTCGACGAAGTTGAGATGAGCTTATGCTATAACCCCGGTGCCCGCGTCCGCGTCCCCGTCCGCGTCCGCGTCCGGTTAAAGTTTTTGGGGTAACTCAGTATCTGACAAAGTACTGATGCTACAGTAACCAAACTTGCACAAGTGATTTATCTTTGGATGCTGAGGTGAACCCATGCATCGGATGCTGCATCTGACCTACATTTTCCGGTTGAATGACTTTGTCAATGTCTGGTTAAAGTTTTAGGGTAACTCAGTATCTGACAAAGTACTGATGCTACAGTAACCAAACTTGCACAAGTGATTCATCTTTGGATGCTGAGTTGAACCCGTGCATCGGATGCTGCATCTGACCTACATTTTCCGGTTAAATGACTTTGTCAATGTTTGGTTAAAATTTTTGGGGTAGCATAGTATCTGACAAAGTACTGATGCTACAGTAACAAAACTTGCTCCAGTGATTCATCTTAGGATGCTGAGGTGAACCCATGCATTGGATGTAGCATCTGACCTACTTTTTTTGCTTGAGTGAATTTACCTTTAATGGCCAATATTGAGCAAAGTATAAGTGCTACATGTACCAAGCTTGCATATTGGATATATCTTTGATCAAACTTTCATAAAATGACCTTGACCTACTTTTTCTGCTTCAGTGATTTTGTCCTTTAAAGGTCAATATTGAGCAAAGTATAAGTGCTACATGTACCAAACTTGCATATTCGATGTATCTTTGATCAAACTTTCATAAAATGACCTTGACCTACTTTTTTTCGCTTGAGTGATTTTGCCATTAAAGGCCAATATTGAGCAAAGTTTAAGTGCTACATGTACCAAACTTGCATATTGGATGTATCTTTGATCAAACTTTCATAAAATGACCTTGACCTACTTTTTTCCACTTGAGCGATTTTGCTTAAAAAGGCCAATATTGAGCAAAGTATAAGTACTACATGTACCAAACTTGCATATTGGATGTATCTTTGATCAAACTTTCATTAAATGACCTTGACCTACTTTTTTCCACTTAAGCGATTTTTCTTTTTAAAGCCAATATACACGTACGTAGAGATATGTTCAAATTGAATTTTGCTGCCGCGAGGTAAGCTTGGTAATCTTTGATTACACTATGTTTGATTTCTCCTCTGAAACCGCTTCACAGAACATCTCGAAACTTCACATGAAGCAAGAACTCAATGCCCTCTACCAAGTTTGTGTTTTTCGAGCCGATCGGAAATCCAAGATGGCCGCCAGAGGCTCTGATTGGCTGACACATTTTGGACTTCTCCTCTTAAACCGCTGCACAGAATATCTCGAAACTTCACAGGAAGCAAGAACACAATGCCCTCTGCCAAGTTTCTGTTTTTCGAGCCGATCGCAAATCCAAGATGGCCGCCACAAGCTCTGATTGGCTGACACATTTTCGACTTCTCCTCTGAAACCGCTGCACAGAATTTCATGAAACTTCACAGGAAGCAAGAACTCAATGCCCTCTACCAAGTTTGTGTTTTTCGAGCCGATCGGAAATCCAAGATGGCCGCCAGAGGCTCTGATTGGCTGACACATTTTGGACTTCTCCTCTGAAACCGCTGCACAGAATATCTCGAAACTTCACAGGAAGCAAGAACTCAATGCCCTCTACCAAGTTTGTGTTTTTCGAGCCGATCGGAAATCCAAGATGGCCGCCAGAGGCTCTGATTGGCTGACACATTTTGGACTTCTCCTCTGAAACCGCTGCACAGAATATCTCGAAACTTCACAGGAAGCAAGAACTCAATGCCCTCTACCAAGTTTCTGTTTTTCGAGCCGATCGCAAATCCAAGATGGCCGCCACAAGCTCTGATTGGCTGACACATTTTCGACTTCTCCTCTGAAACCGCTGCACAGAATTTCATGAAACTTCACAGGAAGCAAGCACTAAATGCCTTTACCAAGTTCGTGTTTTTTAGCCTATCTGATATCCAAGATGGCCGCCACAAGCTCTGATTGGCTGACACATTTTCGACTTCTCTGAAACCACTGCACAGAATTTCACGAAACTTCACAGGAAGCAAGAACTCAATGCCCTCTACCAAGTTTGTGTTTTTCGAACCGATCCGAAATCCAAGAATGCCTCCACAAGCTCTGATTGGCTGACACATTTTCGACTGCTCCTCTGAAACCGCTGCACAGAATCTCTCGAAACTTCAAAATGATGCAAGAATTCAATGCCCTCTACCAAGTTTGTGTTTTTCGAGCCGATCGGAAATCCAAGATGGCCGCCACAAGCTCTGATTGACTGACACATTTTCGACGTCTCTTCTGAAACCGCTGCAAAGAATTTCACGAAACTTCACAGGAAGCAAGTACTCATTGCCCTCTAACAAGTTTAATTTTTTTGGAGCCGATAGGAAATCCAAGATGGCAGCTACAGGCTCTGATTGGCTGACACATTCTCGACTTCTTCTCTGAAACCGCTTCACAGAATTTCTTGAAACTTCACAGGAAGCAAGTACTTATTGCCCTCTTAGTCTACCAAGTTTCTGTTTTTCGAGCCGATTGGAAACCCAGTATGTCCTCCATACACTCTAAGTGGATGACACATTTTTTACTTATCCTCTTAAGGATGACGAATACTTAAGGGATTCAAGGCCAAAAACTATTCAAAACTGCTTTAATTGATCAATGTATCCTAAATGAACAAATATACAACAAGAGTTCATCTCAATCCAGGTTTTTTATATACTCAATGGTCTGATGAGCATAATGGTCCAGAAACAGCAATAAACGGACGTAACATTTCTAACGGTTTATGCCATTTAAAATCAAAATAAGAAGCTTTTCAATATTTCCTTGATATCTACACAAACGACGTTCGAGTTTTCACTTCATACTGAATATCTTAATTCATTTATAGCAAAAACATCATCAGTATAGACAAGTTTCAGAAAATATTCGCCATTTTGCCTCCATGTACCCCATAAATAATAACGTAAAAATACTCAACAGTACCATATAAGTCGCACATAAAACAATTAAATCAAGGTCAAACCATGCAAAAGTGTTTGATATATTCTCATCTATAAGATCAATTGATTTGTAAAGAAATTTTTTATATCTATCCATATGAATAGTAAAGATACAATGATATTAACCCCCCCCCCCATTTTTATCTCGAAAAAAAATAGATATATTGCAACCTATAGCTTTTCACTGATATAGCTTTGCTACATTAATATCAATAAAAAATATGAACAATTTTATGCATCCACTGTCAGGCAATTTCATTTTAATGATCTTGAAAATTGAGCTTGATAACTCTTTTACATGTATATAAAAAAAAACTCAACGCATTCTGAGATTCATGCTCAAGATAACACGAAGCATAGCATTCCCTTGCCTAGTAATAAAAACCTTGGACTTTTCATAGTGTCTCATTCTGAGATGTTTTAGAAATTTTCCTCAAATCATCTTTTATTTTTAACCTATGAGCTTGAGCTTCAGCAATTGACCTTGAAAATCAATCAATTTTATCCAATTACCCAATCCATATAATAGTCATGGAAAATTGATGACGTCATCCGACTATTGGTCCTTCTTAAACTACTGCACAGAATGTCACCAAACTTTACAGGAATTAAGTACACATTGTCCTTCACAAAGCTTCACTAAAAGTGATTTTCTTCAGTTCTTATACTGACTTTGATTGAAAACATACATACAGTCTCCTCAGGTGAGTGATGTGGCCCCCTTGGGCCTCTTGTTTAAGATACTTCCTTTTAGGAAGTCTCTTACTGTTACGGTAACTGCTTCAATTGAGATATTGCCGCTTTGCAACATCCTTATAAAAATAGTGCTTTTTTCTAATTCTAGAATTTGCCGTCTGACACATGCAAAATGCAAGAACAAGAATATTGTCCTTCTTGAAAACAATTCAGTTTCATATAAACTTTATACATCACAAAAGAAAAAAAATCAGCGTCGGATACATTTCTTGCTTTCTCTGCACGTTGGTGCCGTAATGATATATTACTTTTGATAAGAGTTGTCTTCCTTGTAATATTAAACTGAAACGATGAGAAACGAAAGTAGAAACAAAGCACGATCTTGTTGAAAGAAATAGGAAATTCTGGCAATTGAAATGAAAATTTTTGGAAATTACCAGCAATAATAAACTTAAAGTCACGCTGGAACTACGTATGTGCAACCGCTCTTTTCCGGTATCAGATATACGGTAGACTGTCAGTAATTTAGACATGCATGCATGGTCTTTTTAGTTTCAATAGAACCAAATGGATTAATCAATTAAAGACACTGCTCCAGGTTCAAGTCATGACAAACAAATTGTAATTTAAAGTATACCACTTCTAGTAAATATAAACAGTTTGTGCTGTTTATCATGTTTATAGAACACATTGAGCACATAGAAATGAATAATTTATTTTAAGCTTCAAATCCTATGTAAAAAAAAATCTTCATCATTTAAATACCTAAACAATAAAATGATTCAACATTCATCTGCTGACTATAAATTTTGAAAAGAAGTATCTCTCAGGACCTTCAGTCCTTTGATTTATTGTATTATGTTTTAATGGACCAAAATTGAATATGCTATTAAAATAAATGTTACGCAGAGGTCAACAGCAGAAACACATATGTCCGTAACCATTCGATCCTTATAAGATTAGTCAAGGCCGGGAAAATGTGTGTGGGGCGAGGGGGATGGTGGTTACATTGTCCACGCGCTGTTCTACTGACTCCATTTTGAGCAGGGGGGGGGGGTTTACATTGTCCACGTGCTGTCCTACTGACTCCATTTTGAGCAGGGGTGATACATTGTCCACGCACTGTCCTACTGACTCCATTTTGAGCAGGGGGGGGGGTGTTACATTGTCCACGCACTGTCCTACTGACTCCATTTTGAGCAGAGGGGGGGGGGTGTTACATTGTCCACGCACTGTCCTACTGACTCCATTTTGAGCAGGGGGGGGGTGTTACATTGTCCACGCACTGTCCTACTGACTCCATTTTGAGCAGAGGGGGGGGAGTGTTACATTGTCCACGCACTGTCCTACTGACTCCATATTGAGCAAGTGGGGGGGGGATGCATTGTCCACGCTCTGACCTACTGACTCCATATTGAGCAGGGGGGGGTGTGCATTGTCCACGCTCTGTCCTACTGACTCCATTTTGAGCATGGGGGTGCATTGTCCACGCTCTGACCTACTGACTCCATATTGAGCAGGGGGGTTACATTGTCCACGCTCTGACCTACTGACTCCATTTTGAGCATGAGGGGGGGGGGTGTATTGTCCACGCTCTGACCCACTGACTCCATTCTGAGCATGGGGGTGCATTGTCCACGCTCTGACCCACTGACTCCATTTTGAGCATGGGGGGTGCATTGTCCACGCTCTGACCTACTGACTCCATTTTGAGCATGGGGGGGTGCATTGTCCACGCTCTGACCTACTGACTCCATTTTGAGCATGGGGGGGTGCATTGTCCACGCCCTGACCTACTGACTCCATTTTGAGCATGGGGGGGATGCGATGTCCACGCTCTAACCTACTGACTCCATTTTGAGCATGGTGGGTGGTTATATTGTCCACGCTCTGTCCTACTGACTCCATTTTGAGCAGGGGGGTGCATTGTCCACGCACTGACCTACGGACTCCATATTGAGCATGGTGGGTGGTTATATTGTCCACGCTCTGTCCTACTGACTCCATTTTGAGCAGGGGGGTAGCATTGTCCACTCTCTGACCTACTGACTCCATATTGAGCTTGGTGGGTGATTATATTGTCCACGCTCTGTCCTTCTGACTCCATTTTGAGCAGGGGGGGGGGGTTACATTGTCCACGCTCTGTCTCACTGACTCCATTTTGAGCAGGGGGGGTTCATTGTCCACGCTCTGTCCCACTGACTCCATTTTGAGCAATCGATTATGAGTTTCATGTAACCATATGGCCTCTCCCACACAATAATTATGCAAATTGAGTATTTTGATCTTTAATTAATTTCCATTTATTTTGTATATGGGATATTTCCAATTGTCCAGGAGAAGATAACTCTAATTTCAAACGTTAACTTCACGATCACGTGCTAAATTGATGTAATAGAAATGATTGTCATTCCCGCCAGTGTGTAACCCTATGTCTATCAATACGAGGTGTTCTTGGGTCAATTGACAGCAACAGAAACTATAATGGTTCGCCTGTCACCGGTCTGGGTGCAATAGACGAAATGGCGAGGATTTGTTCTAAGTTTAGGCAACTTTGTTTATATGTCTGAATTCCAATTTAGTCATGAATTTCGATGGCGATTTCCACCTGATTGTGAAATATCCCAGGCTCCTAATATATACTGCGCGCATGATTTTGTATGTCAGAATAAGATTCAACAGAACGATTCTCATACTGCTATAACCAACATGTTACTTTCGTATGTTAATAAACGGTAAAATCTATAACAAGGATTTTTATTCGAAGTTTACAAAATGACCTCAGTTAAATTCATCCACGGACTTCACATTTTGTAGACCCGAGAGGGCTACAATATCTTATTTGATGCCGTGACGCTAAATGATACGAATCATGGGGATATACGTGATTTATTGCCTTGAATGCAGAGGATGGACTTGTACGCGAAACCAGGATTAAACAGCAGACAAGTGATGAACATTACACTGAAATTATGTATTCTTCAGGTAGGACACATTTACTTTTCTCGTTCGTATCCTCATTTTGATTGACCATGTAATTTTATCATTTTTGAATTTTGATCAAGACAGATAGATAAATTATTTAAGTTTTTTTCTTCTCATTTTCAAGTAAATATGACTTACGTTGACGACAAAGTGACGTCTCACATGACGGGAATTAGTCAGGAATCCGGTTCAGGTATTTCTCAGAGTTTAGGTTTGTCTGAGAATAAAAGTTGTAGTACCTTTGACTTTGGTGGAATTCCGGAAAATGGTGAAAAGGCTTTTAAATGGATTGCAAATCAGGATTCGATTTTTAGTCGTAAGGAACAAATGATTTCTTCGGGGTCCCGTTCATTCGGAATAACGCCGGGGAACAGGCATAGAATCGGGGTTTTGGAAGGAATTGAAAGCTAGAACCTGTGTCTGTAAATTTTTTCAAGATGATGGTAGATTACATTCAGGAGGATACTTCGATGTAACCCATATAGTTGATTTCGTAAGGTGATGAGCGGTGAATAGCTCGGATTTTGGCGATGTAACGCCAATAAATGACATCAGACGGATTTCTGGGAACGTAAGAAGGTTCGTTCGGGTTTGTTGGTTATACAACCCTGTCATTTGTATTTTGTGCGAGGTAAAGCGCACGTTTAATTTTCGGATTATATGATGAACATCGAAGTATTCATAATCTTGTGTATGTGGTTTGCTGTCAGTTTGATGATCATACTTAAAAAAACTATTATTTTTTTTATTTTAAGAAAGGGAGGAATTGGTGATTATGAAGAAATAGTCGCTTAATGTCACATCGAATTTTTTCAAAGAAGTCGAGGACGTTTCTAAGATGAAAAACAAGTCGAGGCGTTGTATATAGTATAGGAATGTGTAATCCTAGTTTTGCATGTTTGTTTTTGCATGATTTTGTGTACAAGATTTATGAATGACTTTTACTCTGGTGATCGTGTTACAATTCTCACCTCAGATTAGAGCATTAACGATATTGACCTTTGTTGCCCTTTTCCCAGTGTTGGAATTTATCAGCTGTAATTTGTTTTTGTTTAGTTTGCACGCAGACTGACGACGTCTTACAACAATGAAACGAGCTTCTTGTTTTAATATCGTTTTATTAATTTGTTTGATTTTGATAAAAGAAATAAGTTTTGGAATTTCTTTTAAAAGATTTGACAAAATTTTCTAAATTATTTTTGTAAATTCAAAATTATGGTCAATTAGAGGTACAGAGAAAAGCCCGGTCTCACTTAACTGCCATGGACAATTAATCACAATATGCGGCCTATACAGTGAAACAATGATGCAGACTATCATGATAGATTTTTTGCTGGGAGTGATATATACATTGCAGTGCTGAATAATAAACTTGTAAATAAGATTCCAGATATGCAGTTAACCCTTGATCTTTTGTTAATACACCGCCTGCTGTGAAAAGGAGACGGGAAGATCTTGGTAACGTCACAAATGCCAAGATGCGTCAAAGGAGGTCGAGGATAGAGAAAAGACGAAATGGGTCCGGACGAAGAAGACGAGACCGTGTCCTAAGACGAAAACGAAAGAAGAAACCGATGATGATCGCGCGATGACTAACAATTTCACGATGACATCGAGGTCCAATTTATTCGTTTTACTCCTCGGAGGTTATTCAGTTCACGAAGATGGACCAGATACGAACCATAGAAGGAGAAGAATCAAAGAGAATGATGTCATACCGTGAGAATGGCCATAAGAAGAATAAATGAATCCGTGTGTTGTGTTATATAGTGAAAAAGCAGAGTAAATGTGTATTGCTTATAATGTCATATGTTATAATAATATTGCAATTGTTGATGAAAGGTAATTGATGTTTGATGCATGCATTTGTATATTAATACAATGGTATTTGATTCTATGATGCGATTGGCCTTGGAAATGTGTTTCTTTTACAGGTTAAGAATATTTGATAGAACATTTATTATGATGAAAATGACCGGGTCACTCCTGATGAACAATGAAACTGAATATCATGACTTTTTATTGCATGCGTTTTATTATATGCTCTTGATTAATATGTACCAATTAAGTGATCCCGGTGATAAATAGTTGAATGGTTCATTATTGTGGTGTCAAGGCCATACGTTTAGAAATTTAGAAAATAACCAAGTATAACCGAAATTCAGTTTATGTTTTTGATGAAAATGCTTTTCAAATTTTTAGATGGGTGTTAAGAAGTTCATCCAGGTTAAAGATTATTTGATTGATTGTTAAGCAAGGTCGCATAAATCTTGGTTATTTTCTTAAGTGGGGGAGTATTGTAACCATATGGCCTCTCCCCCACAATAATTATGCAAATTGAGTATTTTGATCTTTAATTAATTTCCATTTATTTTGTATATGGGATATTTCCAATTGTCCAGGAGAAGATAACTCTAATTTCAAACGTTAACTTCACGATCACGTGCTAAATTGATGTAATAGAAATGATTGTCATTCCCGCCAGTGTGTAACCCTATGTCTATCAATACGAGGTGTTCTTGGGTCAATTGACAGCAACAGAAACTATAATGGTTCGCCTGTCACCGGTCTGGGTGCAATAGACGAAATGGCGAGGATTTGTTCTAAGTTTAGGCAACTTTGTTTATATGTCTGAATTCCAATTTAGTCATGAATTTCGATGGCGATTTCCACCTGATTGTGAAATATCCCAGGCTCCTAATATATACTGCGCGCATGATTTTGTATGTCAGAATAAGATTCAACAGAACGATTCTCATACTGCTATAACCAACATGTTACTTTCGTATGTTAATAAACGGTAAAATCTATAACAAGGGTTTTTATTCGAAGTTTTGAAAATGACTAAGTAAAATACACAACGCGAAGTACATGATTTGTAGACCCGACAGGTTTACATTCAGAATATCGTATTATATAGAAATCATCTTCCTTGGAATTACAAATTGAAATAATGTTAAAAAAAATGAAAGTATTATGTGTATATATTGCACTAAATTTAATATTCTTTATATTGCAACTAAATATTCGAGTCAAAGGTCGCATCAAGATTACTCATTTGTAACGATACTATCCATAGATTTCTTTTTATCTATTTTATAAATCAATAAGCTAAATACATTCATTTATTCTTTTGAGACATTTTCATCAAAATGGAACTATACACATATGCTGTGCAGGTACATATTTAAAAATTCAATGAAGCCCAACTGATATATATTCTAAGATAGCCAATATGTTAAATATGTTTCAAGTAAAAGTTGACCTATAAGTTAGATCCTTAGAACATTTTTGAAGTATTGAAATTAACATCTGCAAATTGCAGATAGACGAAGCTCTTCTAAAAATACTGTAACTACGATCGTTGATTATTCCAATCAAACTTGTTCATTTTGCCTACAGCATGAATTAAACATTTAGAAGCTGATCTCTTTTTCTACTCGATCTGTGTCCACGGTTTTTTGTTCACCTGAGCCGAGAGCTCAAAGTAAACTAATGTCATGAACCGGTTTGTCTGGCATCCGTCGTCCGTCCCTTAGCTTTTCACATTTTTGACTTCTCCGGCTATTAATCTATTTTGTATTAATGAGGTGCTAAAGGTAAAAGTTTGATCATTTCAGTCGGATCCCTTCAGGGGTGGATCCATTGCTGGTACATGGAGCTGTCTTAAAAAATCTCCTCCAGAACCGCATGGGTCGAAAACACTACTGCTATCTTAGTGATCAGGAAGGATGTATTATTTAAGTTTGTTCATTTGTTCATTTCATTGAAATCCGATATCTAATTTTTGACACGTTTTTATGTCATTTTGGACTTAATTATTTTAATGCAAAAATAGTTATTTCTTTGATTCTATTATCCCTTGACTAAATGTGCTACATGTACCAAGTTTAGTTTATTTTACCATGATAAACAAAAGGAATGCTTATGTGAAAAAAATTGGCTGAATCTAATTTTTAGCTCGCCGGGACGTAAGTCCGAAGAGCTAATGTCATACCCTCGGCGTCGTGGACGTCGTCGTCGTCGTTGTCGTCGTCCGTAGACAAAACTTTAACCTGGGCTATATCTCTTCAACCATAAGGGGTAGGACTTTCATATTTCACATGTAGATACCTTGTGGTGAGACCTTTCATTTGAGACCATGACCTTTGACCTAGTGACCTTGACCTTGGACTTTGATCTACTTTTCAAAAACTTTAACCTGGGCTATATCTCTTCAACCATAGAGTGTAGGGCTTTCATATTTCACATGTAGATACCTTGTGACAAGACCTCTCATTTGAAACCATGACCTTTGACCTACTGACCTTGACCTTGGTCTTTGACCTTCTTTCAAAAAACTTTAACCTGGGCTATATCTCTTCAACCATAAGGGGTAGGACTTTCAACTTTCACATGTAGATACCTTGTGATGCGACCTTTCATTTCAGACCTTGACCTAGTGACCTTGACCTTGGACTTTGACCTTCTTTTCAAAAACTTTAACCTGGGCTGTACCTCTTCAACCATAAGGGGTAGGACTTTCATATTTCACATGTAGATACATGTACCTTATGATGAGACGTTTCATTTGAGACCATGACCTTTGACCTTCTGACGTTGACCTTGGACTTTGACCTACTTTTCAAAAAATTAACCTGGGCTATATCTCTACATCCATAATGGCAAGGGCTTTCATATTTTACCTGTAGATACCTTGTGACAAGACCTTTCATTTGAAACCATGACCTTTGACTTTATGACCTTGACCTTGGACTTTGACCTACTTTTCAAAAATATTTACGTGGGCTATACCTCTACAACCATAAGGGCTAGGGCTTTAATATTTCACATGTAGATACCTTGTGATCATACCTTTAATTTGAGACTATGACCTTTGACCTAGAGACCTTGACTTTGATCTTCTTTTCACGAACTTTAACCTGGGCTATATCTCTTGAACTATAAGGAGTAGGGCTTTTATATTTCACATGTAGATTCCTTGTGATGGGACCTTCCATTTGAGAACATGACCTTTGACTGAATTATGTTGACTTTCGACCTTGATCTTAACCATTAACCTACTTTTTAATTACTCATACTTTGGCTGTATCTTTAGCTCTCTAAGGGATGAGACTAACATTAGATATATGAATCCTCATGACAATCCTTTTTGTACTATGAAGTTTATTTGATTTTTGACAAAAACCTGCAACGGCGAGCTATGTAATCTTTGATTACCCTATGTTTTTG
Source organism: Pinctada imbricata (assembly GCA_033119305.1). Classification (NCBI taxonomy): domain Eukaryota; kingdom Metazoa; phylum Mollusca; class Bivalvia; order Pterioida; family Pteriidae; genus Pinctada; species Pinctada imbricata. The sequence goes on from VSWD01000002.1 coordinate 46,071,918, forward strand.
AAATTCATATTATTTCTTTTTTTAACTGAAAAAAAGCAAAGAGGGGGGGGGGGTCATTTCTCACATGTTCAACTTCTTATAAACTTTTTTTTTATATTTAGAGTTTATAGTAAGAAATGCAACTGCTAAAGAATTTTGTCGAAATATCAACTTTTGGATTTATAACATTTCCTAAAAGATTGTACATAGGTATATTCTCCATGTCCGATGACCCAAGGGTGGTGGGTTTGAATCCCGGCGGGACTGATTTTTTTTTTCTTTTTCAGTTTGTAGGTCACCTGAAAGGGTTCCATCTGGCGTCCGCCCGTCCGTCCGTCGTAAAGTTTTCACATTTTTGTGTGGGTATATAGGAATCAACCTGTCTGTCCGTCTGTATGTCTTTTCGCACTTAAACTTTGTCAGAAATGCTCATTTTTGAACTATTTTTTAATAACTCTATAAATGCGTGCTTTTGTCTATTATTTGGTTAAAAGTTTTATTTTTTGGTACTTTTCATGATTTTTGGCTGGATTACACACAAAGCAAAATTCGGTTTATGAAATGGCGAAGTCCGTCTGTACGTTCGTTCGTCAGTGGCTCGGTGCGTCGACATTTAAGTCCGTTTAGAGAAATCTGAATAGAGCAACAACTTGAAACTTGACATGGTAATTGGTCTTGGTGAGACCGAAGCACGTTGAACACCAAAATTTGACATAGTGACCTTGACCTTGAAATTTGACCTACTTAAAAAAAGATTGGCTATATCTATTGAACTATAGAAGATATGGCTTTGATATTTCAAATGCAGAATTTTTTACTAAGTGACCTTGACATTGACCTTTGACTTTCTTAAAAAGATACTTTAACCTAGGCTATGACCAATTTACCTTGACCTTTGACCTTCATTTAAACTATAAAAGATAGGGTTTTAATATCTCACACATAGATTTCTCATGACAAAATTGTTCATTTGATATCATGACTTGACCAAGCGACCCTTATTTTGACCTTTTATCTACTTTTAAATTATAAGAGTTAGGAATTTGATATTTTACATGTAAATTCCTTATGACCAGATCTTTCATTTGATATCATGACTTTTGACAAAGCGGCCTTGACTTTCACCTTTGACCTACTTTGAACTGTAAGGGGTAGGGTTTCGACGAAACATTGTTACGATATGACGAAATGTTAAAGGTGTTACGATATAACGAAGTGTTGTAACAATATGACGGAGTACTTGAGCGATATGACGACGCATTGTTACAATATAATGAAACGTTGTTACGATATAACGAAGTGTTGTAAAAATTTGGCGAAATATTGTTACGATGATCGAAGCGTTGTTACGATGTGCTGAAGCTATGTTTCTATGTGTTGGAGCTATATTACGATGTGCTGAAGCTATGCTACGAAGTGCCGAAATGTAGTTATGGGATGACAAAGCGATTTTTCTGTGTTTAATAGGAAGCGTTCTTAAGGTATCCGTTGTACAATAGAGTCATTTTACATAGCGTTTTAATCATCTCCATTGTAAAGAATGGTAAATTTTATGCCTGGTAAGGTACTATAAACTATATATTTTCTGAAAGGTAATGATGCCCTGAGTACAAATATAAGACTCCCGGGTCTTAAAAATCAAAGGGGAAAAACTCTTGTACAACTTTGTCATTTTGCATAGGATTTATACAGAAAATAGACAATTTTAATGCTTTACCAGTTATTCCCCTTTATTTTTCTGACCCCAAAAATATTATTTTTGAGCAGTGGGCAGTATAACCTTTCAGAAAATATATAGTTTATAGTACCTTACCAGGCATGGAAAAATGCCCTATTGTACATCGGATACCTTAAGTTGTCACAAAGAGTTGTTTTGATGTGACAAAGTGTTGTTATGATTTGTCGAAGCGTTGAATATAATGATGCGAAAAATCGCTTTAAGGAGTCGAGGAATCAATTCTTTGATGCTAGAAAGAGTTGTTACTTAAGAAATAATAACTAGCTAACCGTGGTTTGTTGTCCAGTAATTCCTCGAGTTGCATAAACCAATGAACTTATCACCGAGTCACGAAGCGGCTTGGTGATAATTTGATTGGTTAATGCGACGAGGGGAATTACTGAACAACAAATCCCAGCTATTGCTAGTTATAATTTATTGTCCCCCGCTTTCGCGAAAGCGCGGGGACATTAAAACTGGTTCGTCCGTCTGTCCGTCTGTCCGTCTGTCCGTCCGTCTGTCCGTCAGTCACAAAAACTTTAACCTTGTACATAACTTTTGAATGGTAAGTGATAGGGCTTTGATATTTCACATGTGTATTCCTTGTGACAAGACCTTTCTATGGATACCAAAATTTTTGACCTTGTGACTTTGACCTTGGACTTTGACCTACTTATTAAAAACTTTAACCATGACCATAACTTTTGAATGGAAAGTGATAGGGCTTTGATATTTCACCTGTGTATTCCTTGTGACAAGACCTTTCCATGGATACCAAAATTTTTGACCTTGTGACCTTGACCTTGGACTTTGACCTACTTATTAAAAACTTTAACCTTGACCATAACTTTTGAATGGAAAATGATAGGGCTTTGATATTTCACATGTGTATTCCTTGTGACAAGACCTTTCCATGGATACCAAAATTGTTGACCTTGTGACCTTGGACTTTGACCTACTTATTTAAAACTTTAACCTTGACCATAACTTTTGAATGGATAGTGATAGGGCTTTGATATTTCACATGTGTATTCCTTGTGACAAGACCTTTCCATGGATACCAAAAATTTTGACCTTGTGACCTTGACCTTGGACTTTGACCTACTTATTAAAAACTTTAACCTTGACCATAACTTTTGAATGGAAAGTGATAGGGCTTTGATATTTCACATGTGTATTTCTTGTGACAAGACCTTTCCATGGATACCAAAAATTTTGACCTTGTGACCTTGACCTTGGACTTTGACCTACTTATTAAAAACTTTAACCTTGACCATAACTTTTGAATGGAAAGTGATAGGGCTTTGATATTTCACATGTGTATTCCTTGTGACAAGACCTTTCCATGGATACCAAAATTTTTGACCTTGTGACCTTGATCTTTGAGTTCGACCTACTTATTAAAAACTTTAACCTTGACCATAACTTTTGAATGGAAAGTGATAGGGCTTTGATATTTCACATGTGTATTCCTTGTGACAAGACCTTTCCATGGATACCAAAATTTTTTACCTTGACCTTTGAGTTCGACCTACTTTTCAAAAAACTATAACCTTGTCCATAACTTTTTAATGGAAAATGATAGGGCTTTCACATTTCACATGTGTATTCCTTGTGATGAGACCTTTCTGTTGGTAATAACATTCTGACCTTGTGACCTTGTCCATGGAGGTTGACCCACATTTAAAAACTTCAACCTCGACCATAAGTTTTTTATGGTAATTTAAATCATAGGTCTTAAATATTTCACATGTGCATACCTTTTCATAAGCCCTGTCCCTTGGAAACAAAACACAAGTTTGGACCTTTTGACCTTTTCTCGGAGTTAATCTTTAATATTTAGAATGTTGATAATATATGAGATATATTATTAAAACTTAAGAATGGGGGGATGTCTGTAAGCATTCCTTTAAAGACAAACACCCAAAAGCGGGGGACCAGAATTCCTTTAATTTGATTTTATTCTAATATAATTGTTCTGCACGAGCTCCTTTGTACTTGCATGGGTGGAG